>OU503056.1:4786011-4798129 GCA_912172775.2 Fraxinus pennsylvanica
TCGCAACGTTTGCTGAGTGTTGCGAAAAGTGAGACTTTTCGCAACGTTTGAACAAACGTTGCGAAACTTTTCGCAACACTCAGCAAACGTTGCGAAAAATCTCACTTTTCACAACACTCAGCAAACGTTGCGAAACTCAGCAAACGTTGCTAAACGTTGCTAAAAGTCATTTATACTAATTAATGGCAACATGCACTTCCTAAAATGTTGCCAAAAGATCCTTTTGGCAACATTTATCAACAAATGTTGCCTTTTTAATGTTGCGAATGACTCTTTTTGTTGTAGTGTTTATATTTAATTCATTTTCTGTTTTAGTTTACACTATTGCAGGTAATCCTTATAGTGAGTTTTGTCTTTACATTCTTTATTGCTTTCACAACTTTAAGTGATCGACCTCTATTATTTGATTAGCTTGTCATTGGTCAGGAACAACCTGTCATCATACGTTCGTGTAAATATTTCTTTTAACATGCTTGTGTTACCTTGTAAGTCATATTTTTATTATCTATATGTAAACTGTTGAAGGATTGAAGCAAGAAAGAACTCAATTGTATTGCCTCCGGAAGAAAAATTACATCGTGCATTACAAGAGTTGTATATAAATAGAGAAAATGAAACAAACTAACTCATTCTAACTAATTCAACTGTACAAACTAATACAAGGTGAACACGTGTAATGAATTAGCTAATCTAACTATCTAAGTGATAGCCGGCTCTAGCGACATTGTTTGCATGCTTTCAATGGTGAGTTGTCGCCTATCTTGATGAGCTAGAATTGCTCTGTTACTCCCTCTCAAGATGGAGTTTAAGGGTTGATAACACCCATCTTGAATAATAGAGGAAACAACTGAGAAGCTGGTATAGCTTTTGTATATATATCAGCTAATTGATGATAGGAACGAACTGGTAACAACTTGACAAAACCATCAGCCACCTTATCTTGAACAAAATGACAATCAATCTCTATGTTCTTAGTACGTCCATGAAATAAAGGATTTGAAGCAATATGAATTGTCGATTGATTGTCACAAAATAATAATTGAAAATCTTAAAATCATGAAGCAATTGAGTGAGTCAAACTAGTTCACTGGTAGTAGATGCTAATGCATGATATTCAGCGTCATCTGAAGATCTGGATATTGTAGTTTGTTTCTTAGCTTTCCAAGAAATTAGATAATCTCCAAGCAAAATACAAAAACCAGTGACAGACTTCCTTGTAGCAAGGCAAGATCCCCGAATCCGCATCAGCAAATGCTCTTAACTGAAATGAAGATTGTGCAGAAAATTAAATTCCTTGCCCTAGACTCGCCCTGATATACTACAAAAGATGATGAGTTGCATCTAAATGTGGTTGCCTGGGATGTGCCACAAATTGACTTAATTTGTGAACAGCAAATGTGATATCAGGTCTGGAGATAGTAAGGTAAAAGAGGCGGCCAATTAGTCTCACGTACATGGATGCATCCGCAATTAGTTCTCCTTCAAATGAACTAAGCTTTAGCTTAGGATCCATAGGTATTCCTACTGGTTTACATGCTAAGAATCCAGTATCCTCAAGTTATTATAGAGTTTATTGTCGTTGAGACATGAAGATCCCTTTTTGTGACCTTGCTATTTCTAGCCCAAGAAAATACTTTAACGTACCAAAATCTTTCAACTTAAACTGACTATGTAGGAAGCCTTTGAGTGAGCTGATTTCATGCTGATTAGATCCAGTGATGAGAATGTCATCTACATAGACTAAGAGAGAAATAAACATGCTACCGAACCTATGGTAAACAATGAATAATCTAATTTTGACTGCTTAAAACAGCGATTAATAAGAGCATTGGACAATTTTGAAAACCATTGCCTAGATGCTTGCTTAAGGCCATAAATTGACTTGTGAAGTCTACAAACCAGATTCTCCCCCCGAATTTTAGAACCATCATATTTTCTATATCCTAAGGGAAAATCCATGTATATTTCTTCGAACAAATCTCCATTAGAAATAGGTGACACAAGATTAGGAAAATAATCAACAATATCTGATTGATGGGGAATAGAGTGGAATGGAAATATCTGTTCTAAGATAAATAAAGTATTGGGTATGGTATCATACATTTTATATCCCTTTATTTCTAGAGGGTACCCTACAAAGACATAGACGCTTGCTCTAGGAGTAGATTTTGTTCTACTGGTTTGGCAGAGTGGATGTAAACTATAGACTTCCAAACACTTTTAGTTGACTATAATATATTGGAGTGTTATACAGGAGAGAGAATGGGCTTTTATTTTGTAAAATGGAGGATGGAGTTCTGTTAATAAGAAAAGTTGCAGTTAATTTACATTCACTCCAAACCTAAATAGGAATTTTAGCCTGAAAATAAAATGCACTAGCAATATTAAGCAAATGTTGACGTTTTCTCTCAACTACTGAATTTTGTTCAAGCTTTTCAACACAATTAAAATGATGAATGACTCCTTTAGAATGAAAGAAATTAGTAAACTATAACTCTGGTGTGTTATCTGATGTGAACTTCTTTACAACCCATCCAAATTGAGTCTCAATCATCTTAAAGAATCTGGCAATGATGTAGCTAACCTCCAATTTGTGTTTCAAGAGACATACCCAAGTGAATCGCCTACCAAAGTAAGAAAATACTTGTATTTGCAGTGAGAAATAACATGATAAGGTCCCCAAGTGCCACAGTGTATCAACTCAAAAGCATTGACAGATAAGTGATCATTTGAGATAAAAGAAAGTCTTTTCTATTTTGCCAAAGGACAAACATTACAAGAAACTTAGTTACAATTTCCATATTTATCACAACTCAAATGCAATTGAACTTTCAACAAGGCTAACTATTAAAAAGACAAATGGCCTAATCTATGATGCCATGTATGAGCATTCACTTTATTTACAGTTGAAGAAATGGAAACACAAATATCATCAACCAAAATGTTACTTCTATTACCTTGTACTGAATCAGATGAGGAATCATTCATTATGTATAAACCAACAATTCTTTTACCATTGCCAATCATCTTCTCGTTGTGCATATCCTAAATAACACATGTTGTACAGAATTTAACATCAATGCAAGGATCCTTTGTTAATGAGCTAACTGAAATTAGGTTGAATTTTTAAATTGTGGCACATATAACATATCTTTAAACATCAGCTTATGGCCACATTTCACAGTCCCAATGAAGTTTACAGGAATTCTCTTATGATTTGGCAAAGTAAAACAAGCATTCTTAACAGGTTTCATAGTACAAAATGCTGATTGACTGAAGCATATATGGATGGTTGCCCTAGAATCCACCACCCAATGCTTAGGTGAATTTAGCCATGGAATAAGAGCAATAAAGAAGCAAGTACCTAACACCTAATTAGAGTGTTCATAAGTCCCTATCTAATTTTCAAGAGCATGCTAGGTACGATATCATGTTGAATAACCTCTGTGAAACCTTTAATGCCTCAATTGTAGTAGCTAGAGAGAAGCCTATAATCACAATGTTAGATAAGATTAGGTATCAGCGAATGACATGAATGAATGCAAAGAGGGAGGCAGTTCAAAGGTGGGATCATCCATATTATCCAAAAATTGTAGAGATAATTGAGAAGGCTAAATCAAATGCCAGCTTTATGAGGGCAAATTAGGCAGGTAATCAAAAAATTGAAGTTCACAATACTGATGATTTGAGGTGGAGTGTGGATTTGGTGAGGAATGAATGTACATGTAGGAACTAACAATTGAGTGAAATTCCCTGTGCACATGCCATTTCTGGTATGCTATTGAGGAAAATAGATATAGATGAATTTGTAGATGAATATTACAAGAATGAGACATAACTAAGAGCATATAATCTTGTGATTCATCCAATGTCAAAGCCTGGACTTTGGCCTGATTTCGGTAAAAATCCATTGAAGCCACTAGTGAAGAAGAAACAGGCAGATAGACCTAAAAAGCTAAGGAAAATATCTCAGTCTGAACTGTCAGCTCGAGTTAAAATGACAAGAACATGCACGAAAATGACATGTAAGAGGTGTGGAGAAGTTTGACACAACAAGAGAACGTACACTGCACAGATACAGCCTCATGAAGCACCATAGACACAGAAGCAGAAGGGAAAGAAAAGTTCAACCACCTCAACAGGAAACAATCCCAAAAAGAAAATGTCCAAAGTAATGTAGTCTTGATGTCGTTGGAAACTGAACTCATGCATATGAAATATGAACTTGGAATGTAATTGATGTTTTTGAATATGTAATTTTTGCATTTCATATTTTGGGAATTGTAGTATCGCTATATATGTGTTAAAATACTCTTCATTTTGATTCTACTATTTATTAGTTATGTGATATATTGAATTTCATAATTTTAGGTGTGATAGCAATATATACACTATTCATGTGCATTTGTAATGGAAACCGTTACTAAAGTAATGAGTGTTTTTTGTAAGCAATTTAATCGGTGTGGGACTTTTCTACCATTTTTAAAACGTTTGGGGCCATTGAGTCAACATGGACAAAAGTTTTGGGCTTTTCATTGCACCATGTACTTAACATTTGAGGTCTCAACCACATGCATATTTCTACAAAAATTAATTGCAAAAAATGCTTATATACAGAACACTACAGTAATTAGAACTGCATTTTACACCCATTAATTTAGGTTACAATATTACCAAAGGAAGATTACAGATCCAACAAAAAACCTCCAAAAAATCCAACACTGATATAACTACAGATCGACTTTACCATCATTCCACAGACAAACCCACAAAATCAAATCTTCCATACACCACCTCCATTCGAACAGAGTTGCCTAATTTCAATTTCCATCTCTCGCCTCGATTGTAAAAGATCAGATATCAGCTCTCTTAATCTCTGACATATCAAGGGATCTCGCCAAAGAAAGAGCGTACAAGCTTGCATATCCATTTCGCATGGACATGTAAGAAATCGCCTTCTTGGGTTCAAATTATTTCACGATGTCTTCATCGGAGCAGGGGTTCCACAACTACAAACTGGCATCTCCATTTCTTCTACTTTCAATTCAGTATGCTAATAAAGAGTGAGAAACTGACAATTTATTAGGGTAATACTCTACTACATTTGGAGTGAAATAAACAGTAACTTATTTGGAGGTCAGTGTTTAATGTGTAAGGATGAATTTAACCTCCCCTGTTTGATAAAAAGTGGTCAATCTTTTTTGAATGGTCAACGACGGTCGTTTGGATGGAAACCGTCCAAAAGGGTCTCTTCTGAAACGTTTGAAAAGATTAGGGATGACGGCTGCAACAAATCAAATGTTCAGGAAAGTCTGCTGGTATTTGAAAGGTTTCGGATTTTTGCTCCAATTATCCCTATTTTTTATCTTCAACATTCTTCATTGACTTTTTTTTGCATCTTAAACATGTTTATATCAGGTCAAATCCTAAGGGTCTCATGTCCCATACATTGAGAGCATGTTTGCCAAGGATTAAAATCCAATTTTAATTGAAAATATGACCGTTATTGGATCTCACCCATCTAATTTTAATTAAACATGTTTAATCCAATTTTAATTTCTACCGAACACACATTGAATTTTTTTTAAAAAAAAAAGTCATCATGTCTCTAGTAAATCCTAGAAAATTATTTAAAGACCACAATAATTTTCTCATCTCAAAATTAATATTTTTGCATAGAATATAACGCATTCTGTTACGTTAAAACCTTCAAGCGTACGAAACCGTTGACAAATAATAAAAATCAGAGAGTTTCGAATTTATCTTTCCCATAAGAAATATAGTCTAATATCTATTTCAACAATTTTTATCGAATTTGAAATCATGTAATACTAAAAGAGATGGTTTGTATGCTTTCTATACTAATCATAAACTAAGAAAGCAAATAAACTATTTATCTAATATGTAAATATTTGTATTGAAATTTTGAATCCACCTATTACTATTTAATTCAATTCTTAATCTAGTAAATTCATGCATTCAAGATAATCGAGAATTCAGAGCTTAATTTTTTCGGCTGGAAATTGATTTGTGAAAATACTTTGACTATCTTTCATTCGTTTGACTTTTTTCTTATCCAATTGACCCATAGCACTCTCGAATCTTTATCATGAGTTCCGATGCAACTTTTAAGTATTTGCACTTTAATCCCCAAACTTTGAGTTTGCTTCGTTTTAATCCTTTTCCGTTTTTTCTTTCAAACATGAGTTTTTCCTAATAAAACTGATAAATAACATATTAGGCACTAATTCGTCCAAAGAATAACAAAATATCATCATTTCGGACGATAAATAAGTATAGAAACTACACTTATCACATTCCGAGAATTCATAGATTTTTCGATTTAATCATCATCCCTCTACTTAATGCTACAATATCCTTTAAAGCTAAAACTTAGTTTCAAGTCTGCAAAAAATAGTATTCCTTAAATGTTATTCTCTACCTTAGACTCTTGGTTAAAATGTTATTATCTAGTAGTCCCAAGAATTGTACTTCTTTCATTTTAGCCCCATAACTTTTAAAAATTTCCATTTAGGTCTGCTGCAAATCAAGATTTCGGGGTGTGATAACAAATATAAAACTTTGGAAGTTGTGCCTTTATGAGGCCCCACATTATATATGAACACGGTCTGACCATAATTCTTTGAACAAGTATAACCTAATTCAAGGTATCTAATAGTATGACAATTATATTTAACAACGTAAAAGATTGGCTAAAAAACGATCACCATCACCAATCAGTGTTTTAAAAAGTGCGCCTAGACACGAGACGAAATTCCTCTCCTTGACAATAAGCGTAAAATTAAGTGATCAACTATGAAGTTGACTAAATGTGTGCCTGGGGGGACTGGGAGCTCTTTATTTAATTTTTTTTCCACTTTTTTTAAAAGTTTTTTATTTGATTTAATTTCAAGTTTTTCCTTTGAAAATTATATAATTGAATAATTGTAAGAATTATTAAGTAAATATAGTATTTTATAATTTTAGATGTTTAATATGTATTATTTTAATTCTTATGTAATTTTTAAAATGATTTAAAATTTAAAATAATATTAAAAAATGAGAAAATATTTTTTTACGCCTAGACCTCACTTGGGCTCGTAAAGTTTGAAGTTTGGTCTCAACGCCTAACCACATTTTACGCTTTTTAGAAAACTATCACCAACCAAGTTTATGGGTAACTTGATTAAACCAATAAAATTGTATTGATTCAATTAAGATTTTACTATAAGTTTATGAGCACTAATATTTTTATATTTGAAATTAGGACAATGCTATATTTATCCAAAGTTTTACCTACTGCTTACAATAAGGGGTGGGGACCACATTTTGAAATTTTTATGTTCACATGGGGTCGCGTGCATTGTGAGAGTATGGACAACTTTCGGTACAAACGTTTAGGTACAAATAGAATAATTCTTGAAATTAATAGTTGTAGCGTCGATGCAAAGATATAACGATGCTATGTATATGTATTGTTTGCTAAATAAATTTATGTTTTCTTCATATTATAGGTTTGCTTTCATTATTTCTCATTATCTTCATAAATGAAATCCATATTATCCTTTTATTTATAAATTCAATAACTGAATTATTTTATTTACAGCAAGAAACTCGAATAATAAAATTGTAAAACATAAGTATTATTCTAACTCCTAATTTCGTCCGTCAGTCAATCATAACATCTGCAGCTTCTACTACTATAGATACTATAGGTGCAAACACTTACTGCAATAGGTAATAAGTTTTCATTTGAAATTTTTTCCAAAGGTGTTTCTGGCTGTCATTGGGCTATTATAATTTCAGTTGCCAATATTACTCCCCCAAACACGCCTTTATCACAATTGACCAAAATCACAATCCCCCTAAATTTTTCTTTTCTATGATTACAATGCAAATCGTCCCCTAATTTCGCATTATCATATAATTTAGCATGTAACAATTCAAATAAATGAAATTATCCACACCGATAGAAACCATGAAAATTGCAGAAATATGTTCTATTGTTTCGTTACAAAATGCATTATGTTACGGGGCTGTGTCAGACCCTCCACCTCGACATCACGTGTTAGTGAAAATGGCTTACACGCTCGACACTTGGCGCCAAGGTGATTACCTCATAGGACGAGCCGGCTGCACATGCCGAAGCTATTACGTAAGGAACGAACTGAACAGGCGCCAACAAATAGAGATGGCAACAGGGCGGGTTCGGGGAGGGGCACCCTCGCCCCACCCTGCCCCGCCACTCCCCCATTTTCAAAAACTTCTAATTAACTATATTTTATTTTTAATTTGTAGCCAATTATTTTTTTATTCTGCACGGGGCGGGTCCGGAGCACTTTGGGGCGGGGAACCCGTCGAGGCGGGTTTTTTCGCCCCATTTGGAGCGGGGCAACGCCAGGGTAGGGTGGGGTGGGTTTTTTTGCCATCACTACCAGCAAATGAACCGAACTCATCCGCCAACACATCGCGGATGCAAAGGCCCGCACTCTACTTCCAAAATGCTGTAACGTCTCACCTGCCTCACCTTGCCTCGCCTCACCAAAGATCTCTTGTACAAAGATCCTCCCAAAAGTCAAATCATTGACTGATGGGACACGTGACAGGACTCGAACGGTCAAATCAACCGCTCTTGTCAGAAATACTCAATGTCAACTAGCCTATGGATGGACAGATTAACACCTAGGATAAGACGACTTCTGGAAATCTAGCAACACGTGTCTCCTCATCCAACGGTTCTCCTCTTCCGATCCTTAGTATAAATGCTCCATCTTCATGCCTGAAGAAGGGATAGATTTTTGGAATTCAATACACCACTACATCAAACACTTGAGTATTATCTTTTCCCCCATATTGTTGGCACTTTTATTATTGCATGTTCAAATACTTCCCGGCGAGTGTTCTATCGCCGGCGAACCCCTTTTGATTGAATTTCAGACTGACTTGACCATCGGAGTGCTTGCGGCCGCTCCCAACCCCTCCGGGAAAGGCCGCGGAAGACTGACGGCGTGCCACGTGTGCAGGGAGGAATTGACTAGAAGACCTTCTTCTGTTGGCCAATGTCGGAACCATTTTTCGAGGTCAACATATTGGCGCCATCTGTAGGAACTAACTTAACCTCGAGTTTCCCCACCAAAAGTTGCCTGAATACCCGATTTATACTCTCCCTTAAAAAAGGGATTGATTCTTGAGAAAATATCATTTGCGCATTAACACCCTCGCCTCGGACCATGAGTTCCAGCAACGAAGAGGCAAATGTAGTAGCAAGGGATATCTCTGAAGAAGAGATTATCCATACCAATGTCAATGAACAACGGCCTTACCACCGTTACCATCAGGATGGGAGAACTGCCTCGCATTTAATGGTCGAAGTGGCCCAAATGGCTACTAACATGAGAGCCATCACAACTCAGAACGCAGTCATCCAAGAGCTGCTCAGGCAAGTGCAAAGTCAGGGCAGTTTTCAAGCCCCACAATATCCCCAACAATCTGCCCATTGACACATCGAGGCGAAATCCAACAGGAGAACTCACGTAAGTCCCCTAATCTCACGAAAGGCATGTCCACTCCGATGCCGGCCCTTCGCCACAGCATTCATGTCCCTATCATTTGGGACCAGGCATTTGGATTGAATTGTGTGGGGGCTAACCCGAAAGACCTAAGGACTAAGCGAAAGAAGGGGTGGAATGGAAGCCTCAACCCGGCCCAGAGAAGATGATCGCTCACTGCTACACACCCCGGTCTAGGATAACAGGCTCTCTTATGGGGTTCAGGTCGGATAAGCTGAATATTATGGGAAATCCTAAAAATGTCCATGCACCTCTCCATATGCTTCGGGGTGATTTTCAAAGGATATTTTAATGCCGTCCATTGGATGGATGTATCTACGGGGGAATCTGGGCGCTTCCAGATGTTCTACCCAGCCCTAATGGCTCTACTCAGCTCGTCGGACGAGATTAACAAAGGTTCCCTCAAACCCTACACTTCTCCTGAACCTCCCCAGTGATGTTGGAAGGATAATTTGAAGCCCCCCATTGGACCGAAGTGTCTAGGTAGAGGCTGGGCGCCTCCAAATGTTTTCCCCGGCCCTAATGGCCCTACTCAGCTCGCCAGGTGAGATTAAAATCAGTTCCCTCATGGATGTACTCTCCTCGCCTCGCTCCTCACTCTTAATGATTCACCCACTCGACATCAAGAAATTTAGAAAAAGCAAAGAAGGGATGAAGAAACTGAAAATGTGAAGATTACCTAGCTCAGTCTTCAGTAAAGGACACTATCGATCTCCGGAATAGTCGGAGGAGACACCGAAATTTGTTGATAGAGTTCGCCAGAAAATGCAAGAGGGAAACTCAAAGTTGCAAGTATTCTTTTAGAGGTTTTCGCAAAAGTAAACGTTTCAAAATGAAAGGAATGAGCCTTTTATAGGCATACCAAGCTCGCCCCAGCCGTTGGATCTCGCAAATCAAATATGGGCCATGCATTGCTGAGATACAAGGATCTTCGTTGAATTAAATGTCGTTTGAACCAACGATCCTGATAAAGCTGTGAATCCCACGCTCGACCCAAACACGTCACCTTGAGGAACAAGAATCGTCACCATCATTACCCTTTATGGCAAGGGAAGCATGCCTTGGAAGCAAGCGAAGGCCCCCTTATGATTGCCTTGGGAAGACGCGAAAGCCTTCAAATCATTGACACAAAGCCCAAGGCTTTCCCTTCTAAGCCCTCAATCGCATCTGCTTAGCGCTGCAACAGCTCTCCACAGAGTTGCCAACTATATCGCTTCGGCAAAACAACTTAGCGTTGCAACAACCCTCCACAGAGTTGCCAACTATATCGGTTCGACAAAACAGCTTAGTGTTGCAACAGCTCTCCACAGAGTTGCCAACTATATTGCTTCGGCAGAACAGCTTAGCGTTGCAACAGGTCTCCACAGAGTTGCCAACTTATATCACTTCGACAGGATAGCTTATCGTTGCAACAGCTCTCCACAGAGTTGCCAACCTATATCGCTTCGGCAGCATAGCTTATCATTGTAACAGCTCTCCACAGAATTGCCAAATTATATCGCTTCGGCAGCACAACTTAGCATTGCAACAACTCTCCACAGAGTTGCCAACCTATACGCTTCGGCCGTACAGCTTAGCGTTGCAACAGCTCTCCACAGAGTTGCCACCTATGTCACTTCGGTTAGCACAGGCTCGCTTCGTAACAGCTCTTCTCGTAGTTTCCAACCTCCGTCTCTAGAAGGTACCACAGGACGCCTTGCATTGGCATCGGACAGCCACAAATGTCGACGCTCCGACGCTAGTCCCAATGCTTCCAAACTCAGCAGTTATAGTTAAAAAGTCTTCGTACCATATAAATATTCATACATGGACTTACGGGACTATTGTTACGGGGTTGTGTCAGACTCTTTACCTCGACACCACGTGTCAATGAAAATGGCTTACACGCCCACACTTGGCGCCGAGGTGATTACTTTATGGGACGAGTTGGCTGCACATGCCGAAGCTATTACGTAAAGAACGAACTGAACAGGCGCCAGCAAACGAACATGACTCATCCGCCTTCACATCGCGGATGCAATGGCCCGTACTCCGCTTCCAGAACGCTGTAACGCCTCACCTGCCTTGCCTCGCCTCACCAAAGATCTCTTGTACAAAGATCCTCCCAAAAGTCAAATCACTGACTGATGGGATGCGTGGTAGGACTCAAACGGTCAAATCAGCCGTTCTTCTCAGAAATACTCAATGCTAACTAGCCTATGGATGGACAGATTAACACTTAGGATGGAATGAGTTCTGGAGATCTAGCAACACGTGTCCCCTCATCCAACGGTTCTCCTATTCTCATCCTTAGTATAAATGCTCCCTCCTCATGCCTAAAGAAGGGATAGATTTTTGGGATTCAATACACTACTACACCAAATATTTGAGTATTATCTTCTCCCCCATATTGTTGGCACTGTCATACTTGAACTATTTCCCGGCGAGTGCCCTACCGCCGGTGAACCCCCTTGTTGAATATTAAGCTGACTTGACCGTCGGAGTGCTTGCGGCCGCTCCCAACCCCTCCGGGGAAAAGGCCTCAAGTGACTGACGACGTGCCACGTGTG
>OU503056.1:4829595-4851991 GCA_912172775.2 Fraxinus pennsylvanica
CATGTTGCCAATAATTATGATTGATTCGGTTTGATGTAACATATTTAGGAAAACGGCTGATTTAAAGTTGAAGGATTCAAGCAGGAAAGGAAAACTATTTTGACCAACACTTATATTTGTATTCACCGGTCGGACAATTGTGTTTAACTATTTAGGGTATAGAACACAATTGTGAATACAATGATATGATGTAGGATTCAAGTATGTTCCATAAATATTCTAGGGATCGGAAATACTTGAATCAATGTTGGAAAATAAGTTTGGGGTATAGCGAGATGTAATGTTCCTCTAGTAAAGCTACTATATATCCCTAATAGGTTTATAGTACTGTGAGCTCTAATATTACTCACTGGTCGCACGATCTATTTGTCGTATGAATTTTTTGTGAGATAGATCTTGACAAAGATGTAATGTGTGACATTCGTTGTCCTTTGTGGTTCGGATAAAGCCCATCATATGCGAGTGGGAGATGTTAGAAAAATACGGGTCGTAAGTCACCCAAATGGAATGACCCGACCTACAAGTTATTGAAGGGGTTGGAGGGAGTGGTTTGAATTTGAAGTTCAGCCATGCAATTCCCTATAACCACCCTTAACTCCCATACAACCTCCAATGATTGTACATTGGAAAAAGAGGGAAAAAGATGACATAGAAAATGAAGGGAAAATTCGTATGGAAATTTACATCAAAATTGGAAAGTCCTTAGAACCATATTTTGGACATAAAATCTCACAAAAATTAACACTTAGATTGTGAATAATAATCACCTTCCATTATGATCGGGATTGAGACCATTAGAGAACAAGAAATTTAAATTTTGGAGCTTTGGAATGCAAGGTGATTCAGCTATCAAAAGATCTTGGAATTCATCTTTTCAAGTAAGTTTCTTGATCTGAAATTCATGTTAAAGAATGCTGTGAATTCTTACAATAGGGATTACCAGAAGCCTCCAAAAAGAATGCATGATTCACTAGCACTTTCACCCCAAAGAAAAATATGAAAATGAAGCCCAAAATATAAACAAAATGAGATTGCAAGGAAGATGCACCAAAATTGTGTCTTTTCTTACATGGTAGATACTAGGCGAGCAGGTCCGGTTGCATCAAATAAAGAGAATCAAACACACACTAAATCGTTGCTTACATTTGTGGCTTTCTGTCACGTAATAGTTCTGTTACGCAGTCCATTTTATGCTTGGGAACCACATGACTGTATCTTGGTTTCTCTTGCACACATTTAATTCTTCTATAGACTTCCTTGATGTCAACCCTATTCTTTGAGGGCAGAGCCAGGAGTATAAAATAATTTTTTTTATACTTGACCGATACATTGAAAAAAAAAAATCTAATAGAAAAAAAAATGAAATTTTTATTTGAGAAAAAAATCCATTAAAAATTTAAAACCTAGACCTCCCTCTCCTTCTGTCCCTGTAGCAACACGTGGTTTGAGCCTAAACATGATGAAATTTTTAGTTGCAAGTAGAAAAGATGCTAATATCTTGTTTATTGTTACGCAAACAAGTGTACAGCTTAATTGCAAATTTATCTATTTTTCCTTTTTGCATCGGCCAACATTTGAATCAAGTTGCTTGCTAAGACCCCATTTGACAATCATTATCTGGAAAAAAAAAAGATATTTTAAATAGTGATTTTTAAAAGACTGTGCAATGACAAAGTAAAGAAAACATTTTAGCTTACGTGCACAATATTTTATTGTAGAGTAATGTTATTTAGCCCTATAGGGGCTACAATTCCAGTCTAGGTGGGGTTAACATGATATTAAATGATAGGTAAAATTAAATAAATCATTTAATTTGACCTTTCATTTAGCATAGCATCTAGCGCTGCCTACATTAGAGTTGTAACCCAGTGAAACTACATTGCATTACTCTTTATTATGTGAATGTGTGGTTGTAAATGAATATGTAAGAAAAAGGGTTTTTAAATAATAGTTGTGGCTAAGTTTTGCATTCAAGTTGTCTTGGACATTCTAATAAATTTGTTATTTATCTTGTACAATTCAACTCATCAAACTAATTACCGAAGTTTTTTAGTTCCACCGGACTAACAAAATACAAGTAAATTATTTTAGAAACAAAAACAATTGAGAATAACTAGTTAAAACCAGCAACAGAAACCAATGGCAAAAGCAAGTTAAAGAATAAGATTGCATAGTGCAAAAATATTCAAAAAATCCTGATGTAAGCACGGAGTCGAGTGTGTCAAAATCAAGCCTGGGAAATGATCTATTGATTATCAAGGGAGGTCTAATGACACGGTCAAGAGAAAAGAAGGTAAAAGAGGCGATGTGATTGCCTGCTCAAGTTACGGTGGACGAAACAATAAAGTTAACAAGCCAATGAACAAGTTTCATGTTGGGTTCGGAAGAAGAAACCAAACGGATCAACTCGGTTCAAGCAGCTAATAAGAAGCATGGATGAAAACGTGTATAACTTTCAGCTCAGGTGTCAAATTTCAGTTCATGAGTACAATCCGAAAATGGCACGAAATTCTATACAAGGAAAAAGAGGATTAATTACAGCCATGCGACCGTACGGTAGAAAACACCATGCAGCCCATGGAGTCATGCAGGGAATTCCAGGTCGCATTTCAGATGAACCATGTGACCGCATCCAATTATACCATGCGGTCGCATAGGTCAAAAGCGAGGTGATATTTTTCATTTTTTCGCGGATTTCTTAATTGCAATAGAATTATACTCTTACCATAATTTTGTAATCTTAGGAATAATATGCACGGTTTTTGCTCGATTTTAGGGCTAGAATAAATAGGATTTTCATTCTTCATTGTAAGAACACAACACATTATTGAGAATTATTTTGCGAGGCAAATTTGCTTTCAATCCATTGTTCTTCGTTGGATAATTTGCGAACATATCAAGAATCTTTCTTTTGGCGTTCAAATCAACTGAGTGAGATTCCCAAATAATCAATCGAAAGGGTCAACATTCGATTACGTTTTGTTGGTTATTTTGATTTGTTATTTTTCGAATCAAATCTAAAACTTTGGTTCTTTGGTTCACTACGCCAAAAAGGCCTTTTGCAGCGGCCAAAAAACGCTGCAGAAGGCCTTTAGCAATGTTTCAGCATGTGTTGCAAAGTTCAGTGTTGCCAAAGAGGGAAGAGATACGACAACATTTAAAAAACGCTGCAAAAAGGTCTTTTGCAGCGTTTTTTTTTTTTTTTTTTTTNTTAAATTATCTTCTATGGCTGCTTCTCAGGCACTCCATGCAGACCGTGTTGGCAACCATTTTCTCATCCGTATCATCTCTACTTGTTCCCCAGCTACCAACTGATCCGTGTTGGCAACCATTTTCTCATCAGCTGTGGCAGCACCCCACGATGAATTCTGATTTGGAGTTGCTTAAATCTCCCAAGCAGAACCTTCTGTGCCTGCATATGCAGTTATAAACACCTAGTTATGAACATATAATTTAAGGACAAAAAATATGCATTTCTTCAATACAGCTCAGCTCTTACCAGCAGAGTACTCATATGGGAGGTTCTTCATGGCACTAAAGTACTGCTGATTAGACCCCAATCACCCAAAGAATTTATTGGATTCATCCATGAACCATTTGATACTTGCTCTTTCTCTTTACCTCCCAATAACCACCATGAAAATCTAGTGAAAGAAAGAGCCATTTTGAAACCACAACAGAATCATTGAGAACAAATGCAATGTCATATTTAAGCCAAATGTAGGTACTAGCCCCATCAAGGAACTAACAATCTACTGGAATTTATGCTACTAACATAATGAAATAGGTAAACTTACTGACCATTTGCACAGATCACAGCCATTTCACCAATGCATGAGTTGCTCATGTTTCAGTATGATGATACACTAATACATAGTTTTATTTTTTATTTCCCCTCACACCTGCGTGTATTTGGGTGCACTTGAGTCAGTGAACAAGCCTGTGGGATTTTTCTCCAACCTTAAACGTTTTTCCGATCAAATGAGTACTTTTTAAATTGACCAAATCTCAAATTGGGTCCGAAGCGCAAGGCTTATTTTGTTATAGCTCGGTAAACCCATTATACCCAATGTATTCAGATATATAAGAATAAGCAATGCCCATGAAACATGAGATAGAAAGATAGAGAATGCTACATCCGTTGGTCAAAATCATGCATGAAAGTTTGTATAAATGGAAATTAAGCAAGTTGCAACCTCTGAACAAGTGATACCTACAGTACCGAATTGACCAATCCATAACACAAGTAAACATATTTAGACATATGCCCCTAATTAGCAAGGTATGATCTTTGAAATGTACAAGCTCTGGAGCATTGAACAAATCATCAGAGCATCCCAAAAAAAAAAAAAAAACTTGAACATAATTCGGATTCGAAAGGCACAATATTTAAAGATCAATGTTCAACAACATAGAGATTCGCCAATAAATGGGTATTCCATATCCATAACAAGCAAAACGGGAACTACCAGATAATAATAAATACGCACAGTAATCAAAGGTGCAAACCCCCAAAACGTAGTGTGTAACACGAGTATGCCAAGCCAGTAGGGCAAATCACTCATAGAAATAAAAAACTAGTAATAATCAAGGTACAACCAAATGTGAGAGTGTAGAACACTAGAACTAAACAAATGGGCAAAATTAGCGAAGGTAAACCTTTTAACTTTGGCATACGAGCACCGAAGAAGAAAATGAACAGCCGACGAAGAAATAGAAGGCGGCCGTATATGTTGAACTGACTTTAGGGTTTTCACGATGGTCGGTTAGGGTTTTCACGACGATCTACATCTTCGAAGCGGAGGCAGGGTAGGTTTTGGCAAGGCAGCGAGAGAATCAAAGAAGGTGGATGAATGGAGGGAGAGAGAGAGAGAGAGAGAGAGATAGGGAAACGTGAATAAGGTAAGGGCTGGGTTTGGAGGGAGGGAGGGAGGCGTGATAAGGGCTAGGATTGGGTTAATAAGGGAGGCGTGAATAAGGGTTGAAATATTTAAATAAGGGTTGAATCTTTTCGCAACGTTTAAGGTTGAAATATTTAAATAAGGGTTGAATCTTTTCGCAACGTTTATTAAACGTTGCGAAAGGTCCTTTTCGCAACTTTTAATAAACGTTGCGATAGATCCCCTTTCGCAACGTTTATTAACGTTGCGAAAAGTGAGACCTTTCGCAACGTTTGATAAAAGTTGCTAAAGGTCTCACCTTCCGCAACACTCCATAAACGTTGCAAAAGGGGGTTTTTCGCAACATTCTTTTAAAAAAATGTTGCCAAAACTCATTTATATTAGTCATTGGCAACATTCACTTAACTAAATGTTGCCAAAAGACCTTTTTAGATTTTTAATGTTGCAAATGATGTTTTTTGGCATAGTGGCTTTCTTGGATTTGATTTCAATCTATTTGTGGGTTTCGTAGTTCTTCGCTACATGGGTCACATCAAATCCCTTTCTCGGTGATTATTATCATCGTATTTGAGAAGGCTGAATAAGTTAATCTATAGTGTATATCTCATATCCGCATGCTTCCAGTTCTGATGTAAGTCCTTCACTTCAACATCATCATAATAACTCATTCCCATAATCAATGATAGGAATCACAATTCTGGTAAAATGGAAGATCAGATACTCATGGAACTCAAATTCCCCATGTCTACCAAACTATAGGGTTGCCAGTCACGACATGAGCCAAGATTAAAAATTGTCCTAATTTCGAGAATCACAATACAGAGGAAATCCACATTGGCAAGGACCTTTCCTGACCTGCATCATGTGAGAAAAGTGAAAAAAAAATAAAATGCAGAAAGAGAACCATGTTGTCATTAACTTAAAGGATTCACCAGATTGGAACGTAAAAGAAACCACATTAAAGCATGGAACTAAGGGAGAGAAAAGTTGAATTATATTATGCTCAGCCTTATATTATCCGAATGTTATTTTTGAGAGAGATTTTCTTATTTTTCTCATTTCTAGACCATATGTAAGTATGTCGCAAGTGGCATTCTCCGAATAGCGTAAGCATGAGAGGAAATATGTTAAATTATAAAGGGCATCATATTTTTTACAAGGTCATACACAAAACAATTAATGAAGTTCAACATTCAAAGCCTGAAAGGATTTTATAATGAAATGGAGAAAGGCCGACTTCAATGCACATACCTTGCTTAATGTAAGGGACACTCTCCTTGAGCACCTCCGGATTTCACTGTCCTTCACTTTGTCCACCTGCATCACAAATAACAAATCAGAAACTAAAGAATACATGATCAAATAAATAAAAAGGTAAAGCTTACTTTTCCACTGCAAAGGATAAAATTAGGCTTAAATATATGATCTGTGGTAAACTTGCGAACACTGAAGAAATTCCTAATGAAACTGTAAAAAGGCAAATGCATCCAAACTATTAAAATAAATATATAAGCCAACATTACTATAAAAACTGACGTACTTTAAACCAAAATCGTGGCTGCACAAAGCTTGCTGCCTCGTTCATGTCTAAAAAATAAATGTACAAAACTTTATAATGTCAAGCAATTATACCCTTGGTTTTGGTTGTTCTGCATTTATATCGGTACAAACAAAAAAAAAAAATTGTTCAGGCCTGTGCATAGAATTTTCATCTCAGTCCACTACACGCCTCTAGCTGACAAGTAATCAAGCTTTTTTCTTTTGAGTTCTCATTAAAGATGTATATGTTAATTCATGCTGTATAGATTCTATAGAAGATTGTCGAACATCTGGAAAGATACAACAAGTACTATACCTTGTGGTGTGGAATGTAATGGTGCAAAGCATATCGGCCATCCCCAGATATCAATAACATTGATCGAGGTGGAAGATAAATAGCTCTCCGCAAGAAATTTGAGCCTTTTTCACACATTTGCTACTCTGCATCAAAACTGGAAGTATATCTTGATAGCCAAACACCTTTTGAGTACAGTCTGAATTTCATGATGCAAGGGCTTGCCAATGAAGGGCTGAAAATTGATCCCTCAAATGCTGAATGGGTGTCTATATGTGGAGACAAACCAATCCCAGGTGGATAATCATTGACCTGTTGTTGGAAAGGAAAACAATTATTGTTAGTCAACCAAGAATATGAATCCAAGCAGAACTACAACACAATTAGATAGAGTTTAGAGTTTAGTTACCGTTAATTGATCCAGACTGTTAAGTTCTAATTGTGTTATTGGTAATTCTGTAAACAAAAGAGACTTAATTGTAAATATTGTAAAAAGTTAAGGAGTAATGTGCAATTATGTGAAATAGGTTTATTAGGTCTAGGGTTCAAGAATGGCAAAAGAAAATAAATAAGGCACGGATTTTCGCTAGACTGTTGCCATGGATTGGGTCGAGCGTAAAAAATAGAACCTCTATCGCTTGACTGTTGCCCTGCATTAGCTCGAGCGGTAGCCTGTCACTCAACTGTCGCTGAGCTCTAGCTCGAGCGACATGTTTGTTCGAGAAATTTTTATTTCGCGATTTAAAGGCTTTTTCCCTAGCCCATTACTTTTCTAACCTACCTATAAATACCAAAACACATCTGAATATGAATTACAAGGTTGAACATTGAGAGATCTTCACTTGTGAGTGATCAACCATATTTTGTCTTTCAACCTTCGTCCATTGACATTGTTTTGGTGAGAAAAACATCGATTTCATAATTCAAATACCAAACTTTTGTTTCTATCACATCTATCAGAGTTGCTAAAGATCGAGGAAAGTTGACTGGAAGTTCCAATCGTTGAAGAACACGCTGTTCTTAGTGCATCCATAGGAGATAAACGATTTCACAAAATTGGGACTTGCTGCAGGAGAACAGAATCCAGGAGAGCTTTGGAAACAGCAACTGAGAGTGGTACAGGAGTACAGAATCCAGGAAAGCTATTGGAATTGCAGTCATGAGATCAGATAATACATGTCATCATCTAGGCTAGTAGACTGTAAGTTATAAATCATTTATAGTGGATTGTTGACTAGCAAAGTGCCCGGAGTTTTTTTCAGTTGGATTCTCCGTAATTATCCTAGTGTTGATTTACTGCTTTCGCTTTGTTTATTGATTGATCATATAAATTACGGTATTCAAACTTAGGACTAAAATGACTTGCATGTTTAATCATCTAGAAAATAACTAAAAAGTGACTTGTTGCTATTTAATTTGTTAGTTTTTTTAAATTTCACATTATACACCTATTCACCCCCTCTAAGTGTTGTTAGGGTTGAACTGCGTAAATTTCATAGACATGCATCCATAAAAGGTGGACCCATTTCATGCATGTTTCAAAAATCAGATACTTGGAAAAAAAGAAGATTTCACATAAAACACAAATTCTATGGATCCCTTTTCCCTCCACATCATTTTCGGTAATTGCCTACGTATATTTTTTATGTAGAAATAGCAAAATCCTCCATAGCTACCGTGTTAAAATCGTTCTTTTGATTTTAAAATTTAGAATTCAACTGAACCAATGTTACATAGAATCAAATCAAATATTAATTCATACTGATTCTAATGTAGTTGAGTAGTCCCATCCTCAATCCCCGTAATCAAGGTGGGGACGAAAACATTGGATTTGTGCCGCAAATTTATTTATTTATTTTTTAGTTAGTTAGAATTTCTAAATCCCTATCGATGTCTTGCTTTTCAAAATTTCTCAGAAATGGTAATGGCCATCCAGTCCAAAAGTTATTTTACGTATATGTGAGTATTATTAAACTATGTCATCTAAAAGCTCGTCGTTTGATACGGCCCTTGCTCGCATATAAGGGAAGCAATTTTTTTTTTATAAATTGGTGATAGCAAGACTCGGTGAGATGTTTTAGTTTGATACGAGTTAATCATCTAATCTAAAAGGATAAGGTGTGAAAGATACATGTATTCATTTAAATCTCGTCTAATGTGCCTTTCTGTATGCATATTGAAGTTATAATAACTGGTCTCAGGGCTGAGAGTATGGAATAAAGGTATTTCGTTATTGATTAAATTATTTAGGCTGGGCTTACTTCATCTCCCAGCTAGTCCTCGAACCTTGATTCATCTAGTTTTCTTAGTCATAAATTCCTTCGTTTAAAACCATATCACGTTTGGGCTAGTACTTTGGTCTGGACATCTCCCACTAGTTTGGAGATGGAAAGATTGTCTCTCCTTTTATAAGGATGCTTATTTATCGTTATAAAAAGATCTTTTAATTCCACGAAATAGAAAAGGAAGCATGAGTGTCCAAATTCGTATCAGAAAGGTTTTTGGCTAATCTTAATGTAACTCCTAAAATCTAGTTGTAAGGCATGCAGGTTTAAGTCATTGAACTTTATCACTAAGTCTTTGTTTCACATTTTGTGTCTCTCACAATTTTCATTCATGTGTGAGATTGTTGGAATAATTTGATGTATATGACTGACTTTGGCATAAATTTTGAGTGGGACCCATTTGCTTATTTTGGAATATCAACATTGATTTGTGTTTTCCTCCGCGAGAACAACGAAATCATGTATTTATTTGTCAAAAATGAAGCTCGGGTGAATGAGAAATTGAAGTTCAAAATGAACCATTATAATATGGTTTATGTTGGAGGGAAAACTAAATTTGAGTTTATCCCATATAGGAAGTCTATGAAAGCAAGAACCACTTTATATATATGGATACACTTTAGAAGTGTGTAATCATGTATAGCATAGAGACTCTTGTTCGTGAAATTTCACAAGTATACGGATCGTGATAAGTAATAAAGTGGATTTATTAAATTTGAATATCGTCCCACAGAGACTACTATCTACTATAAATTTTTAAACTAACCTAGTTTCAATTTAAATTAAAATAGTAACTAATGATCAAATCAAGTTTTGTTTTTTAAGCGAAATTCTAATAAATAAAATAACAAACTATTAATTAAAAATAATACAATTTCAAAATCACAATACAAAAATTAAAATATACTTTTCCAATGTAAAATTGACGTGTGTGTGTGTGTGTATGAAGAATTAAACATCGCATTATGAATTTATAAGTTATTTCAATTTCCGACCTTCATTGGTGAAATATATTTTTTCATCACTCGTAAGATTTACACACCCCTAAACTTATTCTTTTCCCTCTTTTCAAATGTGTGAACCAATGTTGAATTTTATATTATTCTCACCTTTCCAATTTAGGTAAATCTCACTAATTGTTAGTCAATATGTCAATAAACAAAGATTCTCCATAGTTTCATTGTTTCAATTTCGAGGACTTAACTAGGCTAATAATCCCTTATCAAAAGTCAAATTTTCTCAAATAAGTGTTTGGGACGTAACCAATACATTTGGTGCATCTTCTGTTTCATACACCTGCTTTTTCTGATTTTCTATAAAAAAAAATTTCAATTTGTTTCTTCTTTATTTGAAGCATTCTCACCCTTTAACCTTCTAAATGACACATGTAACAAACTTTCGACCGATACTCCTAAGTCAGATGACCATAGAGTACCAGGTTTTAAAGAGCCTTACAGACTGCTTTCGGCCGATAACTCCTAAGTCAGATGACCATAGGGCACCAGGTTTTAAAGAGCCTTGCAAACTTAATTGCTCAAGTCATAAATGCCACGAAGAGAAATTTTCAAATAAAATAATAATTTTTCTTATGCATTGATTAGTAAAACGTCCCTCATTAAACACCAATTTAAGAAAAATAGCCTCTAACTTGAGCTTTTTCACCCAATTTCATCATATTGACCTAGACAATCCACATAAGATTTAAAATTTTTTTTTTTTTTCACACATGTAATCCCCATTTAACTCAATATCTTCCCACAACAGTGAAATTCCCCAAATTATTCTAAATTTGGTCCAATGATGTAAAATTTTGTGGTTTTGGGTTTATCATCTATGGTTCACTATTTCAACCTATCTAATTATGAATTCAACTCATTCATACACAATGCTTAATTTAATTCATGTGCTTAGTATATCAAATTTCATATTATAAAGCAAAAATTAATTTAAGCATACAGCTTACTCACCATTCATAAATCAATTTATGATTCAATACATTCTCCATTACCAGTCACACCAATTAACTCAACAAGCACAAAAAAACAAAATATTTTTGAAATTTTTGAAATTTTTCAATTTCTTTTTTAAATTAAAACACAAAAATAGATAAAAAAAAAAAAAAAAAATAAAAANGTTTTCCACCTCAAACTTAAACTAGACATTATCCTCAATGTCTTAAATCCTAAATCTGCATATAAAGGGGTGAGGAAGAAAGTGAAGAAAAGACCCCCCTTATATGACGTGTAATTCAACGGCTAGCTTTCCTATTACTTCCATTGACTTCTTGGTCAAATTTGGTTGAAATGTTCCTCCCGAGAAATGCTTCTTTAACATCATTAGCTTGACTCAACCAAATTGTCTACGTTGGATCTTTATGTGGCACGTCTCTCATTTTTCCAAACTTTATCCTTAGCTTTGTATTCTTTTTCACTGTAGAATGACAAATAGAATTGGACGGCTGTAACTCTGGTATAGCCTTCAAAACCTCTTTTGGCTTGACATTGTTTGGAGTTCTAAGGCTTTTCCATATAACTTTCCTTTTTGTCAGGTGGATAGGCTTCATGAGCCAACAGGGAGTCCACTACTTCATTGGGCCTTGAGTATTTACCAGTAGGAGATGTATTCATTGCTGGATAACTGGTAGTCATGTGCTGCACTAGAGGGTCATAGAATAAATCCCTTTTTTTCCTATTACCTACAACTGCTTCAACTGATTGGATCATATCGTAAGAGTCAGCCTTTTTCGAAGGTTTCTTCGCTTGATAGATGTTGAAATTTACTCTCTCATCATTAACCCACAGTGTCAACGTTCCTTTGTGTACGTCAATCAATGCTCATCCAGTAGCTAGGAAAGGTCTGCCTTAAATGATTGGAATATCTCGGTCTTCGGCGGGGTAAATGAACTTGTCCACCTTTACCAAGACATCTTCAATAATTTCCCTTGGATACTTTATGGAGCGATCAGCCAGTTGCAATGGTATTGTGGTTGGCTTGGCCTCTCCAATCCTTAGTTCCTGTACAAAGACAACAACATTAAATTTATACTTGCGCCAAGATTGCATAAAGTATTTTCAAAATATTTATCTCCGATAATACAAGGTATAGTAAAACTCCCTGGATCCTTAAGCTTAGGAGGCAATTTATTCTGTAGACGTGAACTGCACTCTTTAGTTAGTATCACGGTTTTATAATCGTCCAACTTCCTCTTGTTAGCTAGAATTTCCTTTATGAATTTTGCACAGCTGGGCATTTGTTCTAGAGCATCCGCGAATGGAATGTTGATTTGCAGCTTTTTAAACACTTCAATGAACTTGGAGAACTGTTTGTCCAGTTTATGGTTATGCAGTCTTTGCGGAAATGGAATTGAGGGTATATATTCTCTGATAGGAATGGCCACCTTAGCCTGTGTATATCTGAATTCTCTTTCAAATTTTTCTCAGTTGATTTTTCAGATTCCTCCACTTGTTCCTTGTCTGAAGTAGGCACTTTATTTGTCTCTGTTACTTGTCTTTTTACTGTAATTTCAGGCAGTTGTACCCCACTTCTTGTTGTGACTGTTTGCACCTGTTTCCTTGGATTAGTTTATATGTTGCTAGGCAAGGCTCCTTGTAGTCTTTCCGAGATAGTGCAGGCCAACTGACCTATTTGAGTTTCCAACCCTTTTATGGCCGCTGAATGATTTTGTAAAGTTGTTTTGGTTTTTGCCATATATTTGGTCGATCTTCTGTATAAATTTACCCAAGATATCTTCTAGAGACAATTTTTTATCTTGATGTCGAAAACCAGGGAGAGGCTGCTGCTGATTATTTTGGTTGTTGTTCCAGGAGAAGTTAGGGTGATAACGCCAACCTGGGTTGTATGTATTGCTGAATGTATTGTTGTGTTGGAGTTAATAATTTTAAGCATAGTTAACTTCCTCAGTCTCTCGAGATGCCATATTGCATTCCCCACTATTGTGAGCTCCACCATATATACCGCAAACCAAAAATTTTGTTTGCACTACTTTTGTTGAATTTCTCATAGTCAAGTGATCTATAATCTTCTTCTCCAAAGCTGACATTTGTGCTGATAATGTCAAGAAAGCATCCACCTCATGTAGACATGTGTGCTTCTTATGTGTGGATCTTTCAAATGGCCATAAGGTATTGTTGGCTTCATTGTCTCATATAATTCCTGAACTTCATTGGGTGACTTTAATGTGATAGATCCATTTGAAGTTGCATCCACCAATATACGACATGCTGGGTTTAAGTAAGTGTATAAGTACTGAACTTGCAAATTTTACTTAATATCGTGGTTAGGACACTTCTTGATCAAGTCCTTAAACATTTCTCATACTTCGTGAAAACTCTCTAATTCATCCTGTTGAAAAGTGGATATATCGTGTCTTATTTTAGTTACTTTTGATAGAGGAAAATATTTTGTGACGAATTTTTGAACGAGATCATTCCAGGTTCTAATGCTTCCAGTGGGCAGGGCATCCAACCATTTTCTTGCTCCGTCTCTGAATGTACGTGGGAAGAGTCCCAACTTGATTGCTTCATCAAATACTCCATGAAAATTGTAATTTTGGTAGATGTCCAAAAATCGTGAGATGTGATTGTGTGGATTCTCATGAGGTTTCCCATAGAATGATACTCCATTATGGAACAATAAAATGGTGTTTATCATCAGTTGAAAGTTTGGTTGCCCAAATGGAGGATAAATGATGCTTGACTGATTTGGTGCAACAAGTGGTTGATGAATTGTCCAAGTGGCAAATCATCTTCATCAATCAAATGGAGAATAAACAATACTTGATTGATTTGGTGCAACAAGGTGTGTGATGAATTGTCCAAGTGGCAAATCATTTTCATCAATCTCGACTGGTTGTTCAACTTGTACCAGTTGTACTTCTCTGTTCTATTCTATCATGATGTTCTCTCGTTGTTGCCTAATTCTATGGTTGAAATTGCCTTCGATTTCTGAATCAAATGGTACTAAATTACCTACTCTCGAACTTCTCATATAAGGACACTTGCAACGAAAATAAAATTAAAAAAACACACAACCTTAAACTAAAAAAAAACCAAAACAAAGAAAAAAAAAATCTAAATCAAAGATAGAATTAATTAAAAATTTAAAGCAATAAACTAGTCCCCTACAACGGTGCCAAAAACTTGTTCGTGAAATTTCACAAGTGTACGGATCGTGACAACTAATAAAGTTGATTTATTAAATCCGAATATCGTTCCACAGAGACTACTATCTACTATAAATTTTTAAACTAACCTAATTTCAATTTAAATTAAAATAGTAACCAATGATCAAATCAAGTTTTGTTTTTTAAGCGAAATTCTAATAAATAAAATAACAAACTCAAATTAAAACTATAGAAAGAATTATGTGAATGGATAGTTAGGATTTTCGATTTCGCTTAGATTATTTATCATACATTTAATTCCAATTCATTCAACCATTTTTCATACTGCCAATAATCGAATTAACCTATTGTATTTATTGATCTCTCTCAAGAAACACTAATCCTATTCATATACCCGAACTTATTATATTTCTTTATAAATTCACACATATATGAACGCATTTATCTACAAGAATTCAACAACGATCGCATAGCTTATAATTATCTCTCGATCTCTTATAATGTCTATATTAATTATTTCACGAGTTAGAATTATAGATCACTTTTCGGTCTCACTATTATCCCTAAATGAATTAATTGTTGCGCAGACAATTAAAACATTAAATACACAATAATTAATTAACAAGTATTAAAATGGCTTGAACATCTTGAAATTAAACATATAATAAAAACCTTAACCTACATCATCAATCCTAACAATAAAAGTATTTAGCCACTCATAATATTGAATTTAAACACGTAAAAGTGGAAAGATATCACCAAAATTTGACGAAACATGAAGTTATACTTCTCAATTTCAGCCACTTTCTGCCCCAAAATAGCTGCCGGCCACGCGTGAATGTATATTAATAAATTGCTGCACTTCTCAACCACTTTTTGCCCATGTTTTCTCATGTGTGTATATATATAATTTCCACCAATTTTCTCCAACCTTCCTTGACGGCTGTGTGTTGTATATATATATATATATATATACACACACACACACAACAAGGTAAACGAGCCTCTTTTCTAAATTTCAGCCCAACGTTCTCTTTGTCTTTATATTTAATCTCAAGTTGTCAAATTTTGTATCTAATTAAAAATTCAAATTGAGGCCCAATTAATTTAATTCTTGCTTCCAAGTCTTCGTACTATGAGTTTTTCCATTTTTCTATATTTTGCATTCTTTTCTTCAATATTTCATTAAATGTGAAGTTTTACCTGCAAAATACAATTTAATATAAATTAGAAAGTATTTTATTCAAAATACAATAAAATATCATGATTTAGCACCACAAATAAGTATAAAAACTATACTTATAGCTCTTTCCACGTGCGCGCAGGGAGGGTGTAAATCACGGACCGAAATAGACTTCGAATCTTAAACTTGTATGTGGGTGCGACCTGTGTACTCGAATGTAGGACCAAATTGACCAAAAATTGGCTCCTTAGAAGGGCCTACATTTTGCCAATTTTTTTGCTTTCAACAACTGGCTTTTGGTTTTCTTAAACTACTAAAACTCCAGTAACTTTTGAAACTGTTGAAACTCCAGTGGTTATTGCCATTGAGTTAATGGACAGATTTAACTTGTCATTACTGGGGTTAACTCTATATAGATCCTCATTTTTCCACTGTTCCAGAGACGAAGAATACACTGTCTGCATTATTGTTCCAAAACACATGTAAAATCTTTGTCTGCATACTTAATTTACTATCTGTCAAGGTCTTGGTGCTAATATTGTTCAGATACTGAGTCAGTTAATTGGAGCAGAATCTGCAGTGCTCAGACTCTACTGGTTTAACGTTGTATCTTGGGAAACAGACGTTCAAATTAAATCTTTAACACCTACAGTGATGGGGCAAATCTGTTTTAAGTAAACTGTGTTCACACGGGCCTCAGTTTTAAAGTTCAATTGAATTTTTATTCTCTACTATTTAGATTATTTGTTCTATTTTATCGTATTTTTTATAACTTATTTTGTTTATTGTGATTAGCAAATTATTTAATTTGCTATATGTTAGTTATTATTCGGTGAGTTATTGTCTAAACGGTAAACTGTATATACGGAATGTTAATTGCATATACGGTATGTTAGTTGCATATGCGGTATGTTGAGTTGTATATCCGGTAAGTTGCATTTATGGTATGTTGGTTGCATATCCGGTAAGTTGCATATACTGTAAGTTGTATATCCGGTATGTGTTTTAAATCCGGTATTTGTTCACGTTTATTTTTTCTAACAAACTTAAAAACAAATTTCTCTAAAAAAAATCAGTTTCTTATATTGTTGATTTCAGAAACTAATTTTTGTTTGATTTTTAGAAAGGGCAACCAAATCAACCAACGTGGACATAACCCAAACTAAGGCTACTAAAAACCAGGCTGTGGGTTCGACTGTAGCTCAAGATCCAAATACTGTTGTGGCTAAATTGCCGAGCTATGCTATGAACCAAATTGTGGCTCAACCAATTGGCCATGCCTTAACTGTTTCGGTGAATCATGGAAAAAAAATCGGAGAAGGTGGCAAAAAAAAAAAAATTATTTTACCTGACCACCTTGAATCTTGCAAGGATCTTGACTGAATTTTCTCTGAAACTCAAAGAGGGTGAGAAGGATGTTCAAGTTGTCAACGCACTGGATGCGTGGAAACATTTGGACTTTCTATGCCGAAATTACATTATGTATAGCTTAGCATATTCATTATACAATGTGTATAGTACTTTGAAAATTGCTAAGGAGTAGTCATTGGATCAAAAATATAAGATTGGGGATGCCGGGACCACAAAATTCATTGTTGGCCAATTCTTAGATTATAAGATGATAGACTCCAAAACAGTAATCAGTCAAGTGCAAGAACTCCAAGTAATTCTTCAGGAGATTCATGCTGAATGGATGATTTTGAGTGAAACTTTCCAAGTTGCTGCAATTATTGAAAATTTGCCACCTATATGGATAGATTTCAAGAATTATCTTAAGCACAAGTGAAAGGAATGAATGTCGAAGAACTGATTGTTAGATTTCGAATTAAAGAAGATAACAAAAGTTGAGAAAAGAAAGAGTTCAATCCTATTGTGGCTAAAGCCAATGCTGTTGAGCACGGTCAAAGTTCTAGACTTTCAAGAATAAGTCTAGGATATCTGGTAGCAAAGGTGCTAAGCTGGGACTGAAATTGGGCATTTCTAAGAAGAATTCTCAAGGAAAATGCTTCAATTGTAACAAAGCAGGCCACAAGTCTTTGGAGTACAGATTGTCAAAGAAGAATAATAAGAAAGAAGCAAATGTGGTTGATTACATTGCACATCATATGTCGAAAATGAATCATGTAGCCGACATTTCTGAAGTGAACATGGTGGGTTCTAACCCAAAAGAGTGGTGGATTGACACTGGTGCTACGAGACATGTGTGCTTTGATAAAGAGCTGTTTATTACTTTCGAAGCAATTGAGAATGGAGAGAAGTTGTTCATGAAAAATTCAGCAACTTCTGAAATCAAGGGTCAAGGAAATATGGTTCTGAAGATGACTTTTGGAAAAAAAATTGACTCTTAACAATGTGTTGTATCTGCCGAAAATCCGTAAGAACCTAGTTTTTGGGTCGTTTTTATATAAGCATGGTTTTCGTATTGTATTTGACTCAGACAAACTTATTTTATCAAAAAGTGGAATGTTTGTCGGAAAATATTATTTTTCCGATGGTATGTTTAAATTGAATGTAATGGTTGTTAAGCCAAAAATGAATAAAATAAACTCTTCTGCTTACTTGCTTGAGTGTTCTAACTTGTGGCATGGTAGATTAGGACATGTTAACTATGATACTTTACATAGGCTAGTTAACTTGAATTGCATACCCCGCATTCCACATTGATTCCAACCATAAGTGCGAAACTTGTGTTGAGACAAAATTGACAAGGTCATCCTTTAAATCAATTGAACGAAATATAGGACCACTTGATTTAATTTACAGCAACATGTGATTTGAAACTTGTACAAACAAGAGGTAGCAACAAGTATTTCATTACTTTTGTCAACGATAGCACAAAATACTGTTATGTGTATTTGCTTACAAGTAAGGACGGAACTATAGAGAAATTTATTCTCTATAAGAATGAAGTTGAAAATCAACTCAATAAGAAAATTAAGGTGCTGAAAAGTGATCGATGTGGTGAGTGTAAAGCACCATTTACTGAATTTTGTGCAAAACATGGAATCATACATAAAACCATCGTACCTTATTCACCGCAACAAAATGGTGTTGCTGAAAGGAAAAATCGTACCTTAAAAGAAATGATGAATGCAATGTTAGTGAGTTCTGGTTACCTCAAAAACATGTGAGGAGAAGCTGTGTTATCAGCAAATTATCTTTTAAATAAGGTACCCCGAAAGAAAATGGAAAAGACCCCTTATGAGTTATGGAAAGGAAGAAAGTCTTTGTATAAATACTTACGAGTATGGAGGTATCTTGCTAAAGTGACTGATCCAACACCTAAGAAGGTAAAGATAGACCCGAAAATTGTAGATTACATCTTCATTAGCTATGTACACAATAGTAGTGCTAATCGATTTCTTGTGTATGAATCTAAAATCCTAGACATACACAAAAACACGATAATGGAATCGAGAAATGATTTTATTATTTGAACATGTATTTTCGTACAAATTCAAAGAACAAGCAAGATTTTCTAAACGGACACATGAGACTATAGTTGAAAATAGTCAAGATTAAGAATTAGAAGAAGATGTTGAGATTGAACCAATACATAGCAAAAGGGAAATAACAAAAAAATCTTATGGTCCTGACTTTCTGACTTATATGCTAGAGAGTGAACCTCGAAGCTTTCAAGAAGCCGTGAACTCTTCAGAAGGACCTCAATGAAAAGAGGCCATTAAAAGTGAAATAGATTTCATACTGTAAAATCATACATAGGAGCTAGTAGATCTTCCTCAAGGAAGCAAACCACTAGGCTATAAATGGATTTTCAAAAAGAAAATAAAAATAGATAGAACTATTGAAAAGTATAACGTCAGATTAGTAATAAAATTAGCACAAAATTAGATGGACTCATTCTAAACTAGTCACATTATGTGGACAAAATTCTAAAAAAGTTCACCAATGATGATACTGGAATGACTAGAATACCGATAGATACGAGTCGGCATCTATCTAAAAATAAAGGTGAGAGTATCTCTCAAGTAGAATACTCTAGAATTATTGGAAGTTTGATATACTTGATGAGTTGTACAAGACCAAACATAGCATACACAGTTAGTAAACTGAGTAGATACACAAGTAATACAGAAGCTAACCACTAGAATGGTATAGTAAGAATACTAAGGTACTTAAGATATACTCGTAATTTTGGACTGCACTATTCCAGATGTTTACCAATCATTGAAGGATATAGTGATGCAAATTGGATATCTGATATAAAAGACTCCAAATCCACTAGTGGATTTGTGTTCACATTGGGAGGTACAGCTATATCCTGGAAATCTTCTAAACAAACCGTTATAGCTAGATCTACTATGGAATCCGAGTTTATAGCTTTAGATAAATGTGGTGAAGAGGCTGAATGGTTACGCAACTTTTTAGACGATATTCCAAGATGGTCAAAACTTGTGCTAGCAATTTACATATATTGAAATAGTCAATCAGCAATTGGGATGGCACATAGTAACATGTACAATGGTAAGTCTAGACATACGTTATAGAGACAATACCATTAAACAACTACTCTCAACTGGAGTTATCACTATTGACTATGTAAGGTCAAAGGATAACATTGCGGATCCGTTAACCAAATGGTTAAATAGAGAGTTAGTTGAAAAATAATCGAAAGGAATGAGACTTAAGCCCTTGAACGGATAAGNAGGCCATTAAAAGTGAAATAGATTTCATACTGTAAAATCATACATAGGAGCTAGTAGATCTTCCTCAAGGAAGCAAACCACTAGGCTATAAATGGATTTTCAAAAAGAAAATAAAAATAGATAGAACTATTGAAAAGTATAACGTCAGATTAGTAATAAAATTAGCACAAAATTAGATGGACTCATTCTAAACTAGTCACATTATGTGGACAAAATTCTAAAAAAGTTCACCAATGATGATACTGGAATGACTAGAATACCGATAGATACGAGTCGGCATCTATCTAAAAATAAAGGTGAGAGTATCTCTCAAGTAGAATACTCTAGAATTATTGGAAGTTTGATATACTTGATGAGTTGTACAAGACCAAACATAGCATACACAGTTAGTAAACTGAGTAGATACACAAGTAATACAGAAGCTAACCACTAGAATGGTATAGTAAGAATACTAAGGTACTTAAGATATACTCGTAATTTTGGACTGCACTATTCCAGATGTTTACCAATCATTGAAGGATATAGTGATGCAAATTGGATATCTGATATAAAAGACTCCAAATCCACTAGTGGATTTGTGTTCACATTGGGAGGTACAGCTATATCCTGGAAATCTTCTAAACAAACCGTTATAGCTAGATCTACTATGGAATCCGAGTTTATAGCTTTAGATAAATGTGGTGAAGAGGCTGAATGGTTACGCAACTTTTTAGACGATATTCCAAGATGGTCAAAACTTGTGCTAGCAATTTACATATATTGAAATAGTCAATCAGCAATTGGGATGGCACATAGTAACATGTACAATGGTAAGTCTAGACATACGTTATAGAGACAATACCATTAAACAACTACTCTCAACTGGAGTTATCACTATTGACTATGTAAGGTCAAAGGATAACATTGCGGATCCGTTAACCAAATGGTTAAATAGAGAGTTAGTTGAAAAATCATCGAAAGGAATGAGACTTAAGCCCTTGAACGGATAAGTTAATACAAAGGAAACCGAACCTAGTTGATTGGAAATCTCAAGATCTAGGTTCAAAAGGACAACCTGAATGTAAAGACTTAATTAAATCACTATAGGGGGCGAATATGTTTTAAGGAAAATGTGTTCACACATGCTTCGATTTTAAAGTTCAATTGAATTTTTATTTTATGTTATTTAGATTATTTTTTCTATTTTATCATGTTTTATATAGCTTATTTTGTTATTGTGATTAGCAAATTATTTAATCTGCTATATCTTAATTATTATTCGGTGAGTTATTGTCTAAACAGTAAACTTCATATACGGTATGTTAATTACATATGTGGTATGTTAGTTGCATATCCGGTAAGCTGTATATCCGGTTTGTGTTGTAAATTAAATAATTGTTAAACCGGTATTCGTTCACGTTTATTTTTTCTAACATCATACACATATTGGCTACCAAAATAAAAAGCATATCCGTCCCCCAGTTTCATCCTTCTCCTATATGTTAGTTTATTCCATCCATGCTAAGTTACTAGTTCCTGTATTCAAAAATCTCTTCCAAAGTGTTTTTAGCAGTAAATAGGGACATGGTAGTGGTTTCCCTTTTTTCCACTTATTCTATTTCTTTATATAATAATAACAAATTTACAAGTCCCACTAATTGAAAGCAGTTATGAATTAGTTCGAAGAAAGTATCTGTTGATGGTTTTTTGTTCATTGGTGCAGCTATTTACTCTAGCTTTTGGTAAGGAAGGATATTTGATCGAGTAATGGTAACATGATTGTTTGTATATATGTAACAGTAGCATGGTTTAAGAAAATGTGAGCCAAGTTTGGCTTGCAACGAAAATGGAATTGAGAAAATACAACTAAAAATGGACAAGAATATTTACGTGGTTCACCCAATTTAGACTACATCCACAAGCAAGAATGTGAGGATTTCACTATAATAGGATCATTATAACAACATTTTCTAAATATAAAGAGATAACAACAATTAATCTTTCTTATAATAAGAGAAACTAAGTAGTAAACACTCATGAGAAAACAATATTTCTCTCTCTATAATTTTATGTATCTCTCTACTCACTTCCTATAAACAATTGTTGCTACTGCACTGCAAAGCATTTTTTTTCCTTTGGCTTTATCTCGTATTTATAGTGAATTTGGCCACCTACCATATTAATTTTGCTTCAAAAAGGTCAACAATAGCAGCTGATTTTCTCTCCTGAATTATGGCTACAGATTGATAATATCTTCACCAAATGTACATTTAATGTGAAGATGGTAGTGGTGTTAATGGGCCGAGCCGAGCTGGCTCGGCCCATACTCGCATGAGCTGGGCTCGTGCTCGCACGAGCTTAAGCTCGGCTCGTTGGGTTTTGGGCGAGCTCGCCCAAAACGAGC
>OU503056.1:4872423-4885696 GCA_912172775.2 Fraxinus pennsylvanica
GTTGACAGGTCTCTAGAATCCTCTAATGAAGATATATTGGATTCAAACTTTTCAGGTAGGCTAATTAAAACCGTTTTCACCACTCTTTTATTTGGCAAATCATCTCCGAACAGCCTAATCTAATTTACAACCTTCATTAACCTATCTGCAAAGTCCTTAACCACTTCAGTTTCCCTCATTCAAGGTCTCAAACTCCATTTTTAGATTGAGTACCTGTATTTGTCTAGTTCTTTCGTTCCCTTGGAATTCCTCCTTGAGTGTATCCCAGGCCTCATTTACCATTTCACAAGTCATTATCCTTGTGAAGATAGCATCTAAAATAGTTGATTGAATGCAGGAAAGAGCCTTGAACTTCTTAACAACGTCATTACTGTGTTGTTTGATTTGAGCAATTGTGGGGTGGCTCTTAATTGTGGAAGTTCAATGCGAGTCTCAGTTATCTCCCAAAGGTCATAAGTTTTGAGATTGGCCTTCATCTTTGCAACCCAGAAGTTGTAATTTTCTTCATTGAAGGCTGAAGGTAGTGGTGCTGAAAAATCGGTTGACGCCATCCTATTTTTCTATCAAATCTGTTTTCTTCTGCTGATGGTTCCCCTTTTTTTGTTACTTCTGTTCTTCTTCTTCATTTTTGCGGTCCCTTTCTAAGAACTACTGCTCTGATACCATGTAAGATTATTGTTTCAAAGAGAATGAAAAAAGAAAAAAAATCAAGGAACTGAACTCACCGGATTTGCACTTAGCTTACCGGCTTTTACAATATGGTTTTTTACTAAAAATCATCGATAATTCACCTACTAAAAGACTACATACTTGACAACTTTATCACCATACCTTACATAGTTTATAATTCAAAATATACTACCAAACATGTACTAGGAAAATTAGAAAATGATGATAACAAAAAGTAGGTAGGTTGACCGCCAAAATATCATGCTACTTCAACAATGTTTTGAGTCGGCCTTGTAAACAATTCCAAAGCATTTGAGAGGGCTGGACTCTCACTATTCTCAACTACTCGATGAATGATTGATCCTAGAAAGGCATTTTTATATTTCTATTATCATTTTACCCCTTTGCTAACTAATTAAGTGGAACACTCTAGAATATGGGATTACATGGCTGCCTCAATATTGGTGTATCATTGTAAATGGATTGCATATTACTAGGATCCTCATCTGTTATAAGACTTAATAAAATATTTAAATAGATATTATTATCAATTGTATCCATGTACAACTATTAGATCATTAAGCTAACAACTTGCTGCAATATGTATCATATGCTAATTGGCACGTAGGTCTAAAAACGTCGAACATGCAGGCCCATAGTAATGACAATAATCTCATAGGTCCAAAATTAATAGAGTATGTGGCCCAAAATAACAAGAATTAAAACGAACCATTCATTATATCCATATGGTCAAGTCCATAATCATTCAAAAAGTATATTTTCATCACATGAATGCATTCCTATATGATATCTAATATTATATCAAATATATTTCAAAGTTCTAGCAATTAAGTTCATCTAAATATATTTAGATAAATGGATCGAAACAATTAAATTATTAATTGATCATATTAATCAATTAATTAATTGGTGGATTTATTTAATTAAATATCAAATTTTAATTAAATATCATATTGGAGTTAGAGTCCAACTCCAATTTCAAAATTTTGGGACAAATTAAATTAATATTTTAATTTAGGATAAACTCATGAACAAAATAAAAATCAATTTACGGTAAAAAAATCTAAACTTTTAGTGTAAATTCAATTTTAAAGATAATTTAATAAGTCTTGAATTTTAAATAAAATTTTAAATTGTTCAAAATCAAAATTCTGGTTAAAATTGAATTTGAGGTCAAGTTATTTTGAAAATCAAATTTATATCATTTCTTCAAAATTGCATTCAAAACCCTTTCGAAAATCATATTCTAACCCAATTTTGTAATTATAAATAGGGAACCCCAAATTGCAAATCAACCCTTACTTTTAAGATCATAGGTTAACCCGTGAACTAAAATTACAAGCAACGGCCTGTAATTTCATAAACTGCAATCGAGGCTCCGATCCCTAAATTGATTCCAAACCATAAAACAAAAACTTGGGAGGCACCAGCGATGGACGACGACATCCTTGATGGCAAACGCAGTGCATTACTACTGCCACACAACGATGACGAAAAAAAATCAGGAAGATGTGGCTTGAGGCAATCGTTGTTGGTGACAATGGCAACAAGCGCGCATATGACAGCGCAGTAGCTTCTCAACGACAACGCGATAGCTACATGCGATCAGTTGTGTTGGACACTGCTGCATAGCGACATTCATTATATCTACAACAGCGATGCTCATCACCGGTGTCATTAGCAACGGTGAGCGGATAGAACAAAGCAGGTAGACCAAGCAAGCTTACAAAATTCGGGGAATTAAAACTCAGAATAAGCTCTTTTAACCAATTAGCATGTTTGGTGGCCAGAAAAACCTGTCCTTAACGGAATGTTACTGATTTTCATACAGGTGTTACCCAAAAATTAACTTCATTTTCAAAATCAGATTTAGAACAAGAATATCAATTTTCTTAAAAATTAGAAATAAAGAATCAACAAAAATCAACCTTTGATTGTTCCAAGATTCAAAAATAACTTATGACAAATACAAAGTCGGCTCTAATACCGCAACTGGGATTTTACTTATACATGCACAATGAAATTTAAAAATAATTTCATCTCTTGACCGATCATGTTTATGTTTAGATATAAATCAGGATTAAAATAATACCTTTAGCAAATTCTTCAAGCTCCTTTAAGAATCTTGATCACGAACAATCACAATCTTTGTTTCTCTTTGCGAATCTTGATTTATCAGCACATTTAGGAATCACCATCTTTCCACGCCTTAGTGAATCATAATCTTTTTGCTCCACATCCATACAATTGTTTAGCCATCAATGGTAATCAACACAAGAGAACAATAATGAGATATTATGATTTCTCTTTCTTGAGCTAGCAAAATCATGATACTATGCCGTGAGTTTTTGTCACAATGAAATTGTTTTGAAAATAATAATGGAAAAACTTAAATGCTAATTGTTGATATTAATCTAATTAATCAAATTTGGCCCTTCTGCACATTAATAAATAATCTATTCAGTAATTCTATAAATTAATCTATTCAATTAATTAATTATTTGTATCATTCTTCTAGTTCTCCTTTGTGTGACCCATTAGGTTTCCAATCACGACGTCGAACGATGTGAATTATTGATTTGATCTAATTAAAATAAGATAAATTAATTATCTTTTAATTTATCCCTAATTCACATAGATTAATTAATTCATATTTGTCATCTTCGATTGACATCTAACAATATATCCGAGCAAGATATGTGATGAAAAATGTCAGATGGTATGACAAAACAAAACTTATTTAATTATCATGAAACTATAATTCATTTATCAAAATGATTCGATCAATTGGGAGACATGAAGAAGGTGTGTCAATCTTGATTATCGATTATATCTTTCATTCCACTTTTGAGTAAGTAATAGTTGAAACTCTTTTAGATTTACATACTTACCTTTATCAAGAATTTCGATATCAACTTAATCGAATAAGATATAGATCATAATCTCTTAGTATGAGTGATGCTATCTATTGATCATTTACAACATTCGTATAATTCTTAATATATCCCAATGATATCGTATTAGTTACTCTTGTTAGAGCAACATCTAACATCACCGAAGTATGACTATCCTCATATAAGGTATTATAATGACCTCAAGTCGAAGGACCAATTCAACTACCGAACGTTAGAGATCAGCTACTTACTTCATAAGTAAGAATGAAATACGTGCTAGTCTATTAGTAATAATGGTATTTGTATCTGGTTTTTACTTACGACTATGATCATATATAATCTATATCTCACAATCACAACTCTTTGTGATTTGTAAGTTATTAAGACGTGAATCTACGTATTCTATTTATTTAATTTATCAGAATAAAATTCAATTAAATAATATATCTACCAGAATAATAATGCATCAATCATTTTGAAAGTGTTTACATCTAAAATGGATTGGTTTTAGGGTAAAATAATTATTCTATGCAGACTAGGTGCCTTTACATCAAGATGATATATATCCACTCTTACTAAACCTATTGCGTGAAAGTTGCTTCAGAAATGATTCTCCGGCTTTAATTAACAAGGTTAACGATTCTTGCCAATTTCACAACTCTAATTCTTTATCTCTAATATAGTTGATCTACAATTGCATTAGAGGTGGTCGTATTCTGAGATATTGTTCTGAAAATCAGTTGTATTTTGTTCATGAAAATACCGCAAGTATACGATATTGTTGACAAGTAATAGATTTCAATGAGTTGAGAGTATCGTTCCACAGGGAACAAATTCAAGTTCAGTTCACTAATTTCGTATGGAATTCGAATTACATGACACAAAAGAAAGTTTCATTTGATTTATGCTAAATTAATCGAAGAAAGCTGTAAAAGTTCAGTTTTTATCAAAATATGGACGATTGTATTGGATTTCGAATCCACCCATTGCTATCTAATTTTTCTTAGATAGACCGTGTCGTCAGATTAGTACTTGTTCTAGAGTCAATTAAGAGAATTAAGTTATGCGAATTTTCTATAAAGTAAGATACAGTGAAACTATGTGAATCTTTTAGTTTGTTAGAAAGCTTATGTTTTATGATTGCATCGCATTCTTTTGTTAAAGCCACTTTTTCATCTACTAGCAACTTTCTCTTCTTGGCTAACATCTCCTTTGAGGGAATAGGATTGGAAGTCTGTTTTATTATTAGGAATGATTGACTTATTGTGTGTACCGTCTAACTATTCTTTTTTATTAACATTTGCTGATTCTTACCATTTCTTCCTTGCTCATGGTAGGTATCTGATTCTCATTGGTTCCTTTTTTTCTTCACAATGATTTCTGGCGACTAAACTCTGCTTCTAGTTGTACTGTCCTAGACTTGTTACTCTATAAGCTACTTTGAAACCTTTGAGAAAATGGAATCTGCGATACATAAGCTCCAACAGGGGTAGCGGGCTTGATTGATGGTGCCTCAATAATTGCAAAATTCACAATCTCAACTGCTAATACCTGTTTCTGTAAGTTCTTTTCTATGTCATGTAGTAAGGTACATTGTGTTTTGTTTAACAATGCAGTTGCTATTTACCCTACATGAGTTTCCAAATTTTTATTGAAGTTTACTGATTTTGAAAATTAGTCTCAATCCTAGTAATGAACTGAGCAACGAATTCTTCCAATTATTTGTTGCGGAAATCCTTATTGGTATCCTTGACCTTGATTATTAGCCCATAAGAAGTTACGATGGTTGCTTCAACTTGGATTATGGTTATTGGAGTAAAGATTATTTTGTTGCCTCTGTGAGTTATGTGCATAACTGATCTCTTAAGTCTGATAAACATCCGTGATTGCCAAAGAAGAACTTGAAGTTGTATGGTCTGCCTTGCAGCCCTCGTAGACTAGTGCTTGTTGGTGTATCTTGCTTACATTCTAAGTGAGGTTGTCCAATTTATTTATTAATACTTCCAACTAGGTCAATGATTTAACTGTATCAATATTGTGAATACCTGCTATTTTTCTCGGAATTTCCCTTTCAATTGGCCACATAGACTGATTGTTTGCACTTTTTTAAAAAAGATCGAAGGCATTGTCTAAGGGTATATTCAAAATTGATCTTCTTGCTAAAGCATCTACCATATTATGGTATTCAAGATCCAAGCCTGTATATAGCGTGTAGATGTTAACTCTTTTAAGAATGTCTTGATTGGGGCATATTCTGAAGTTATCCTTGAATCTTTCCCATGCTTTTGGATAGCTCTCAAGGTCTTATTGTTTGAATGTATGTGCTTCATTTCTGATCCGATGAACTCAAGAAAGCGAAAAGAATTTCAATGAAAATTTCTGTACGATGCCATTTCATAAAATGATGCATCTAGGATGTAACGAGTGTAGTCATTTTCGTGCACTTTGCTTTAAAGTATAAGGGAATCAGTGAAGTCAAAAAGCATCAGTTGAAGCGTAAGGGAATCAGTGAAGTCAAAAAGCATCAGTTGAAATGCCTTTCTGACTAATCACCTGGCAAAGCATCAAGAAAACTTGAATATCTTCTTTGTTGTCTAAAATTCTTTCAATCTTAGGATCTAATGGTAAGAGCTCAATTTCTTCAAAATCTTACATACACTACCAAAATCAAACAAGAGATATTAGGTATGCAAATAATAGCCTAAAACAAAATAAAAGAAAAATTCGAATACTATGCACTTGTCGGCCCCATTAAAATTTTAATACTTTTTTTTCTCTCTCTCTCTTCTTTTTAATCTCCGTTTTCAATAAAATAATATTACACGTAAACAAAAAATTTTCTTCATTCTTTAACCACACATTTCTCAAAATTTACTATTCCAAAATACACTATTTCCAAAATCTTATTATAATGGAGGCCAAACAAGGACTATACAAGCTATTAAACTATAAATTAAATACTTTATTAGCTGAAAACAATGTCAAAAACTTGTTCGAAAATCTTGTAAGCATACGAGATCATTGAAAAGTAATAGATTGAGTTGAGAGTAACGTTCTACTGGGAATAAATTCAATTTAAGTTTACTAATTTCATATGAAATTTGAATTATGTGACACAAAAGAGAATTTGATTTGATTTATACTAAATTAATCTAAGAAAGCTGTAAAAGTTGAATTTTTATCAAATTATGGACGATTGTATTAGATTTCAAATTCATCTATTGTTATTTATTTCAATTCATGATTTGTAATCTAATTATTCGTGCGTTCTTGACAATCGATCAAAAAAATTGAATTTAACTTTCTTTTCCATGACAAATTAAATCTATTCTAGTCACTACAAAAATCTATTCCTAACCCAAATTCAAATGAATAGAATGCTTAAATTTTCGATTATCTATGGAAATGCACACGTGATAAAATATTATTTGTAACGTCTATTCCACATATGTTAATTTTGCCGCTTTCTAAATTTATTGTGAGTATCACAACACTACAACAAGCAACTAATTATCTAATTTATGATCAAACAATTAAATAATACAATTGGTATAAAAAGTTAATCAAGAAACGTAAGGCATACTAAACTGCGAGTCTTGAATTAAAATACATAAATATTAGGGTTCATCATCATCCAATACAAAAATGGATCCATCTTAGCATAATTTTATATAAATTACAAAAATAATAATGGAAAAATATCATTTGGATCATAAAAGAACACAAGAAATCTTGATCTTCAATTCCACGGTTGAATTTTTCTAATTCTTGATATAATTGGTTTCATTTTTTTTTTAGGGATTGATCTTCTCTCTAAAAAATGGTGAATTAGCCTCTTGTCCTTAATGTTGTAAATAGTAAGTTTATTGGTGAATGACAATTGAACCCTTGTAGCCCTAGAAATTATTACCATTGCATTCCTAATCATTCTCTATAAATATAGGGTTTTAGTTCTCATTATAATACACACAAGTCTATTGACTTTTATTTTATCTTCTCTTTCTCTCTTTTTATAACACATTGTCAGCACGAAAACTTAATTTTTTCAAAATTTAGTGAAGGTAGTACTTTTTAAATATTTAACATATATACCAAAATCAATTTGGTAACATGTAAATTTTTTTCATATAACATGTACTTCTTCAATAAACTGTATGTACTATCGTGCGTGTACAGTTGTTAACTTGTATATTGGCATGCCATCTGCCATGTAATGAATTCGGTCCCGTCACACATTCTGCCATGTAAAGAATCAATTTGTAAAAAAAAAAAATTTGTTCACTGCTACCATACATAAACTTGTATCAATTCCGCCAATTTTCTACATTTGTATTAATTTTGTCAAGTAATGAATCTGGTCCCAGGGGCGGATCCAGGCACGGGCTGGCCCGGACTACAGCTCGTCCTCGCCTAAGCCCAGATCCATGTAATGTATTAATTTTCTATTCGTCACTTTCCCTCTGCTCTTTGGTCGATTCCCTTTTCTCTCTCTAATATTGCTGAGGAAATTCAAGTTTTGAGGTCAGTAATTACTAATTACGTATTCTTAATCTTAAGTTTCTCATGTTGTCATGTATTTCTGAACATTACATTTATGTTTTGCTTGTAATATCGTTAAATGAGTTATTTTTATGGTTATCGCTTGTTTATTGTCCGTTTCTGTTTTTATTTTGGGGCTTGGGTGGTTTAAGGATGGTAAGCTATTTGATGTTATGTTTCCACGTTAATCGGGTATATTAAGATAATCAATGTGAGATCAGAGACCTTTACATGTTACGCATTGACTGTGGATTATTATTTTAGAAAGGAGATATTGGAATATGATGACAGAGTTTAAATACATTTTAGGAAAAATAATTTGGAGAGAAAAATGTGTGAAGAATACATGATATCTGGGTTGAATAGTTTAAATATTTATGAATTATTGAATGAGTGGTTCAATTTAAAAATGCACTTAGGAATTAATACTTGAAGCGCCACTAATTTAGTCTTACTTAGGTGCTGCTAAATGCTAAATGTGGTTTAGTTGTAATTCAATAGTAAATTTGTGGCTTCAAAGATTGTGGCTTCATCGATTGTGGTTGTTGATGTAGAGAAAGTTCTTTCTAAAATATAACGCGGAATTGTTCTTCAGTTTCAACAGAGAATTTTGTCTAGTGTCAACAGGATTAACTCCACATACACGTAGGAAAAGCAAAAGCTTGAATATACCCTAGTTATAATCAATATTCTTGAAGAATATTACTTGCTCCCGAAAAGTACAAATTTTAATTTTCAATATTCCAGAAGAATATTGATATATTGCTCTTGAAAAAACAATAGTAAAATACAACGTGCTCCCCAAATAGCACATGTTTCGAAGAACATATTATTTTAAATTAGTGTTTATCACTGAAAAAACACATAACTTATGTCGTGTTGATATTGACTACTTGATATTTAATCATATTCTTCGAAACTAATTGTATTTCTTTTTACTTTATTGTGTAGTTAATTAAATGGCAAACATCTCAAAATCTGAGTTTGTTGCACTTGATATATCTGGCAAAAACTATTTGTCATGGGTACTCGATACTTTTATACATCTTGTCTCAAAAGGTTTGGAAGAGACGATAAAAGAAGGAAACAAAGAATCCCTATAGGATCATGCAAAATCACTTAACTTCCTTCGTCATCATCTTCACAATGGATTGAAAATTGAATATCTCACTGAGAAAGATCCATGGGTTTTTTGAAAAAATTAACTCGAAGATTTGATCATCAGAGGACTATAATCCTCCCTAAGCCTGCTATGAGTAGATGCACCTTCATTTGCAAGACTTCAAAACTATTGGTGAATAATTATGAACTGTTCAGAATATATTTAAAATTGACATTGTCTGGAGAAAAAAATCACTAATGACGATATGTTGTAGAAAACTTTTTCCACCTTTCATACCTCAAATGTGCTCCTACAACGGTAATATCGTGAGCGTGTTTCAAAAGGTACTTAGAACTCACATATTGTCTGCTTGTGGCTGAACAAAATAATGAACTACTGATAAAAAATTATGGATTACGTCCAATTGGTTCTGCACCATTGCCTGAAACCCAAATATAATATCAAGCCAAAGACGTAGACATGGACAAGGACTTGCACCTGGAATAAATCATGGATGAAATAATTAACAAAAATATCAGTAACAATGCAATAATTTCAAAAGCCATAAAGCAAACTCAAGTAGTACATCCAAAAACGAGAATGAAGAAAGTTGCTTTAGATATGGAATGAAAGGGCATTGTGCATGTACCTGTCGTACTACAAAAGACCTTGTGGATCTTTACCAAAAATCAATCAAGGAAAGGGAAAAGTCGTGACAAATTTTGATGATTATGATGGTCCAATTTATATGACTCATTTGGATGTCTCTAATTTCTTTGCTGATCCAAATGAGAATATTGATCATTTGATTGGAGGTAGTGTGATGAAAGATATAGATTAGTTTACATTCTAGTTTTCTTTTCGTTTTAGAAATTCAATTTGAAATATGTTATTACTTTTAAAAAAAAAAAAAAAAAAATTGAAACTGTATAATCGATCGTTAATTTCATAATATTGAATTATGTTTACTCTTTTAAATTTAAATTCAAATTCAAAGTTTTATTTAAAAAAATATATCTGTTTTCTTATAAATTCAAAATGGATTGTCAAAATACTTACTTGATTGATAGTATAACTACACATATTATTGTTCAAAACAAAAAAAATATTTTTTTTGGACTTAACGTTAGCAGAAAATAATGTTAATACGATATCAGGTGCATCAAATATCGATGATAGCTCCGGAAGAGCTTGTATTATTTTTTTCAAATAATACAAAATTACATACTGACAATACACTTTATTGTAGCAAATTCAGAAGAAATTTGCTTAATTTTGAAGATATCCATTCCAATGGATATCACATTTAGACGATGTAAAAAAATAATGTTGAATATCTTTACACAACTTCTTTTGTATCTAGTCAGAAGTAGATAAAGGATAAATTTTATGCGCTCCCATCTGTCATGTATTATATATTTATAAAAATAGTTGAATCAAATATTATCACAAATCAAAAGTTTCTTGATCCAAAAAATTTTATACTTTGGCATGATCGATTTAGACATCCAAGAGCTATAATGATGCGTCAAGTAATAAACAACTCACTAGGAATATAGTTTTTGCTAGACTCTTTGGTCAAATCATAAAATCACGAGTGCAATTTCCCAAGTACTCAATCAAGACTATTCGTCTTAACAATATTGCTGAATTTAGATCACAAGCATTCGATGATTATTGCATGTCAATTGTGATTGTTATTGAACATTCAGTGCGCAGATCCATACACAAAATGGTTTAGCAGAGTCATTTATGAAACGTCTACAACTTATTGTTAGACCATTGCTTATGAAAACAAAACTCCAAGCTTTTGTTTAAAGTCACTCCATATTACATGCTACATCATTGGCTCGAACTAGACCAACTGCATTTTATCAATATTCACCTTTGCAACTGGCATTTGGTCATGAATCTAATATTTCTCACCTGCGGGTTTAGTTGTGTTGTTCAAGTTCCTATTTCACCCCCAAACTGACTAAAATGGTTCCCCAATGAAGACTTGGAATGTATGTGAGTTTTTGATTCACCATCGATTATTAGGTATCTTGAATTTTTAACTGGTGATATCCTCGGAATGCACATTTTGCAGATTGTCATTTTGATGAAATAATTTTTCCAACTTTGGGAGGGGAAAAAATACATTCTAATAAATAAGATAAAATTTCTTGGAATGAAACAATCTATCGCATTTTGATTCTCGCAGCAATCAATGTAAACAAAAAATTGAAAAAATTGTTCTTTTGCAACGAGTTTTAAATCAATTACCAGATGTATTTTTTGATATAAGAAAAGTGACAAAGTCATATATACTAGTAGAAAATATTTCAGCAAAAATTGACGTCATTGCAGGACAATTTGCTATAGCAAATGAATTTGAAATACGCCGGAAGTATGGTAGATCAGTTGGTTCAGAAAACTCTGTACCTCGGAAAAATCATTATATTTTCCTCAAATTGAGTCCAGCCATTTTCCAATCATTTAAATCAAGACCAAATTAATTATTTGGAGTTTGCAATTTAGTTCCGAACGTTGTATTTCTTCCTTTTTTGCCTGTTTTTCTATCCTTTTGTACAATTCAACCAAATTATGTGTAATTTTACCTAATAAACATAATTAATATATAATTAATCAATTTCAACAACAAATATCCTAGTTTATTTGTCCAAATAAGTAGGAGTGGACAAAAAGACCAGAGCAAACCAAAACCAAATCAAATCGAGTGATTCGATTCGGTTCTACAAAAAAATTAATGGTTCTGATTCTTAGAACTGAGAACCATTCTATTTGGTTCTAGTTCTAAACCAAGAACCAAACTCAACATTTAATTTTTTTATTTTATATATATTTACAAATTAGTAAATTACAATTCACACCAAAAAATTCAAAATTCAATTGAAAATAGGGACAAAAGTTATTGTACTTTTGATTTCTCATTTTTCAATGTGGAGATTAAAGACCCTCATTCAATTTGGAGATCCATATTCTAATTCATTTATCATTTTCTCTCCTTTTCAATTTATACACTGACTCTCAAATGGAGATCAACAGCTACTATCTTTTGTTTGTCGTCGCGCTCAGCTACCATCGTCGCATGGATTTCTAAAATTCAAGCCTCAACCTTCGATTCTTCTTCCTCAAATGTTATTTTCATTTATTCTCAATTCGTAATGAAACTAGAACCAAACAAAACCAGGGTCGAGTGATTCGGTTCCATATCTTAAAGAAAACCATTTGATTCCATTATCAAAAAAACTATTGATTCAAAGTTTGGATCGGGTCTCTTGAAACTAGAACCATACTCCTCTTTTATAAGAGTTTGAGCTATTCATATTAATAAGGTTGACCATTTAAGATGGAACCCCAAATTTTAACATGGTATAGGAGCCCATTAAGCTCTAACAAGCAATTCGAACCGATTAAAACTCAAAAAAATTGAGTACACGGATTTCAAAATTGGCCTCACTATCTTGTGGAGGTATGTTAAGAGATGAAATCCTACATCGAATAAAGATGAAAACATAGATCAATTTATAAGAGTTTGGGCTACTTCTCTTGACCTTTTAAGATGGAATTCCAAATTTTATCACCTAAAACATCTAGATTCTAATTCTTTGTTTAATGATTCTTTCTTATTGTCTCTTGTCTACAAAATTGGATTTGACACACTGGAATTTAGTTATGCATACAATTGCTAAGGTGGTAGGGAACTTATTCTACGACTGAAGTCTGTTTCAAAAGATCTATTGTTTTTATCCTTGTGATGCTACTTGTCAGAATAGGATTTTTTTCATCCAGAGAATCCATCAGTATTGACTTGCTGGGACGGCAAAATTCATGCTTTGGAATTAAAGAAATTGAGAATGCTACAAGGAGAAATAAAATTCAACAGTTAAAGGTCTAGAAGTGTTTCGCGGGTTTTTCGCTCGCTAACAATTAAAAAGAGAACCAGACGATTGTGTAAGGGACAAACCTCTTGGAACAAAGTCCCAAAAAGGGGTGTTTATTGAATATGAAGATTACAGTTTGGACCCGAACAAGATGCCTCCAA
>OU503056.1:4904461-4914584 GCA_912172775.2 Fraxinus pennsylvanica
ACCTTATAAATAGCACAAAATTTGAATTTCAGGTCCCTGCGGCCGAGGATGATAATGTGGATTTGTTTGGTGAGGAGACTCGGAAGAGGAGGCTGTTGTTGAAGAACGTGCTTACCATTTCGTTTATGATCGATTTTTCCCTTACCATTTTATTTCATTTTGAAGCTTTTTTTAATTTAAGTGGTGCTGTATCCCATTCTAATGTTCAAGTGTATGGATTCAAAAATTTGTAATGAAATTATCAATTTGAGCAACTAAGAATGAGAGATGATGAGCACTTCAAGGATTTCTATACCAAACAAAGTGACATCACCAAGTCGGCCTATACTTGGGGAAAGAAATAGTCAGAAAGTACAACAGTGAAAAAGATTCTTAGATCATTGCCAGTAGGTTCTACTCCAAATAACTGCTATCGAGGAAAGGACATAGAAAACATAAAACTAGAAGAATTTGTAGTATCCTTGATGACTTATGAGCCACATCTTCACAAAAGAAAGAAGGAAAAAAGATCAGGAATTGCCTTTAGAGCCAATGAGGTTGAGATAGAGGAAGACGTTATGAAAGTGAGAATAATGAACTAATGACCATGCTCGCTAATCAATTTAAGAAATTCCTGAAAAACAATCAGAAATGAAGAAACTTAACAGCTCAAGCACCCAAAAAGAAGAAGTTCTTGGGTAACTCTAGGAAAGATCATTCCTCATATGTGGAAAAGAGTCAAAATTATGTTTAATGCCATGAGTGTGAAGGGTTTGAACACATAGTGCTTGAGTGTACAAATACCTTAAAGAAGTCCCAGGTAAAAACGCTATGACCATAACCTAGAGCGAAGATGAAAATAAGGAGTCAAACTCAGATAAGGAGGACAGAACTAATGACAACTAGGTAACATCTCTAACTGTCAACCCTCAGCCTGACGCTAATACGTCATAACAGTGGCCTGCAGGTCAGAACCTACTAAATTTGTACACAGCTGGAACTAGCAATGCATGTTCAGAATGTAAAACACTGAAAAGAGATCTGGAAGCTGAATAAGAAAAAAATGATACCCTTTTGACAATAATAGAATCCGTTGAAAAAGAAATAGCTGTAGTAGCAACCGAAAGAGAAGCTTTGTCCAGAACCGTAAATGAGAAGGAAATGCAATTGTTGGGACTTCAAGCTGAATTAGATCATGCTAAGGAAACAGTCAAACAACTGACAATTGGAACTGCCCACCTTAGGATAGTATTTAGCTATGGAGTACTTAGGCCTGGGGTATGAAGGAAAAGGAAAGGAGAAAGAAACCACTCAGCTGATGTTCGTTTAAGCAACAGTAGGATCTAAAGAATTACAAAGTTAGCCATCTGAAACTGGTGTCAAAGTGCCAGACATACCAACCACCAGTAGGACGGACTGGACGGTACCACGACAAATACTCAACATCAAGTTCTAACTACCTCAAAAAAATAGTTCAGGTTCAGATCAAGTAAACAGGTAAAATATTGGATGGGTAAGTTACAACACACTATCGGATGTAATATTTATCATCAGCATGGACACAATTTACACTATTATTTAACCAAAAAAAAAAAATCACACTAAGAGAGTTAACTTGCTAACTAGCACCTTAAAACAAAATTCTAAGGCTAGAATAGGGGAAGTTTAGATACGTAAAAGTAATCTTAGGTGTAATGATGTTAATGTTGCTTATAAATCTATTATACCTAACTCCTGGTAATCGTTCTATGTTAACTAATTTCAAAAGTCATACAGGAGAAACGGCTACTTTTGGGGATGGTGCTCAAAGTAGAATTGAAGTTGAAAAACGTGCTTTTTGTCTTAACTTGAAAGCTAATTTAATAAGTGTAGGTCAATTGTATGATAATGAACGCATGGTTATGTTTACGAAATGTATGTGTAATGTAATGAAAAATGGTGGTATTTGTATCTTGCATGGTAACGTGTCTAGTAATAAATGCTATTTGCTTGAATTCGATGATGCATATCATTCCTCTAATGCTAATTGTACATAAATGTGGTACAAACGATTGGAACATCAGAACTATACGGATCTTGTCAAACTCACTAAAATTGATGTTGTAAGAGGAATCCTTAAGCTTATAGAAAGACCTAAAAGTATGTGTGGTTTATGCCAAAAAAGGTAAGCATATTAGAACATCTCACAGACAAGGTTAGTTTCTTGATACCACTCACTCTCTGGAATGACTCCATATAGATTTAATGGGGGCCAAGTCAAAAGGAAAGTCTTGGTGGTAAAAAATATATCTTTGTTATAGTTGATGATTTTTCTAGGTACACTTGGGTAGAATTTTTAATAGAGTAATCTGATATTTTTTAAAGATTCGCATTCTTATATCAAAAATTGACCACCGAAAAACACATTGAGGGGACTAAAATTGTAAAAATCAAGAGTGATCACGATAAGGAATTTAACAATGCCAATTTTTCTAAATTCTGTGGAAAGTATGGTATTTCTAATGAGTTTTCTCTCCTCAAACCCTGAGTAAATTGGTATGGTGAAGAATATGTCTTTACAAGAGATGACTAGGGTAATGTTGAACAATAAGAAACTCTTTCTTTAAATAATTTGTTGAAACTGTAAATACTGATTGCTATATTTTAAACAGTGTATCCTTGAGAAATGGTACCTCACAAACACCTTATGAAATTGGAAAAGGTATAAAACCAAATCTCAAGTACTTTCATACTTTGGTAGCAAGTGTAATGTGTTAAATGACGAGGAACATTTGGGAAATTTTGAGTCTAAGAGTGATGGAGTGTTCATTGGGTATTCAGAAACTAGTTATGCTTATAGAGTTTATAACATGAGGATTCAAACTATTGTTGAATCCATAAACGTTAAAATTGACGATACTGATGATTACTCTTCTTATTTGCAGGAACCTCATATTCATATTCTAAAAGAATAGATTGAAGTTAATAAGAATATTTAGGAAAACTGTGATGTAGTTTCAAGGAGTAAAAGTTAGACAGAACTTTCGGTACCAAGTTTTGAGAATCATGCACCTTCTACTAGAGTTGTTGACCCGCCAGAGAAAGATAATGAAGTGCAGAAAAAAATGCAAATGTACATATCAAACATTTTGAAATATAACGTATAACTATACAATAGAATTAAGCAATCATACACACAGGAGTACATGCAGTAACTAGGTTTACTCTCAATAAACTCCACTAGAGTCAACACAGACCCAATAGCAACATTCATTCACATCTCACTTTACCCTTCTGCTTATCATTCTTCTTAGGACAATCCTTCAATAAAGTGTCGAAACCTCTGTCCTTCTTGTTACCACCTTCATCACTTGAGTCACTATTTGTGTCACTGCCATCTAGAGCCTTACCCAAACTTATTTTCTTAAACTTCATTCTTATCCTCATCATATATATCTCGCCACTCCTCTTATCGTTTCTTTCAGCCTTAATCTCTATCTCCTTGTTTTTGGAAGAATCTATGACAATCTCGGGTGTTAAGATGTTCATAACATACTTAGTTTCATTCTTAACCTCACTCTATGAATCAGACTTAGAATTAAGCAAAATAATAGCCTTGTAGGGTTCAAACAACTTCTCATCAAAATTAACAATACCTTGAACAAGTATGTTAAAAACATCCAAATTGTCCTCATGATCCTTTAAACGATCCATTTTAAAATTTTTAAATCTTTCGAGCAAGTACAACTTGTTAGGAGTAAACTTCATCAAATATAAGTCCTTTAACTTTTTTCAAAATCCTTTTGCAATATAAAGTTTACCAACTTTTCTCAAAACAGTATCTCACATGTGTAAAATAATTGAAGTGTAAGCAAGTTTGTCCGATTCTTCTTTTTATAAATTTTTAGAAAAATTACTATCGATGGCTATTGAATTTTTTTTTTTTGAACCAAAATTTTCCTCATCTTCTGTTGCCAAATCGAAAAATCTCATATTCTATTAAAATTTTTAATTTCAAAATGTGAAGTTTTCCTTTAAAATAGAACCATCAAAATGCACAATTAGGTCACATAAAATAATCATAAGGTCACGATATATACAGTTCTAAATTTTCATCTTTTGTGATATTCGAGATCTCGGTATCAATGAAATCGTCAAACGGGTAAAGTTTAAGCCCTTGTTTGGTACGGATTAAAATATGATTTTAATCCAAATCAAAGTCAAACAATTAATGTTAACCACATCTTTTATGGGTCCCACAACTTTTCAAGCACACATTTCAAAAACTTCTATCACAATCCACTAAAAATCTAATTTTAATCATCACCAAACACACTCTAAGTGTTCTAACAAAATATCTAATGCAATACACGTGTATGTCAACAAAATAATTTCTCACACAATGCAGTCCTACATAGTGACTTAGAGGCAATTAAACACAGAAGCAACTACAAACTTGCAATTAAATCCAATACTTCAAATATGGTAAATAATTTCTAAATTCTAGTATAAGCAATGATTACCCCCACACAATAACTCCAATCATAATGTCACCCCAATGATGACTCACTAATACCGGAATTTGAATGGGATAAACCAATTTAAAAGAGTAGACTTGATCCGAGGTCCGTAATTTAAAAGAGTAGACCAACTTACTGCTTTAGGGCCACCACTATTCGTCCTAAAGTTTCAAAAAAATGCAGCAACACGTTCAACTAATAATCGCAAACCATTGTCTAGGGGAAAATTGTCCAGATTTGCTGTATTACATGAAATAAAAATTTAACACCAACAAAATGTTAAGAACAATAAATTGAATAACCTGTCAGAAGAAAACTTCTCCAGAAACGTCGCCACGTGCATACGGGATGAACGCCTCAGTCTACAAAACAAGGATATGGCCTTGGTTTGGTCCACCGGTGTAATTAAATTTTAATTACAAAATGAAAAGTTTTGCAGACTATTAACAAAGATTCTATAAGGGAACGTGATCGAAATACCCATCACTTCTCAATATTGCACTTGAACGTGTTATTAAGAATTTAGATTTCAATAAAAATATTTTAATAAAAGAATGCAAAACAGTACATGATGTTGATATAAGTTAATCATCAGCTCATCAATTAGATAAGCATATCCTCAACTCTACTGAAGATCAGCAAATCAGCTTATTGTCCTCTCCTTGTCAATTCTGTTGCACCAAATTTCTGTTACTAATGAACATCAGCCTCACTCCATGATTTAAGGAGATTGCTCCAGCTGTGAATTCTAGAACACTCCTCACAACGGTTCTTTTATTGTCATTGCATTTGTATATAAATTTATTAGCTATTGCTACCTTATTGTATTGTGAATCATTGATTAATATAGCTGAGATTCATTACTTTAACTTGGTATCAGAGCCATCTAATGGCAAACGCCAATAATTCAGCACTCAGCGTTGATTCCAACTCCCATGCTCCCAGCACAATGATGCCTCCAGTGTAGGCAAGCCACCATTTCTCCCAAACTGGTGTTTATCTCACTCAAACCTTATCTGTCAAGCTTGACAAATATAACTTCTTGCTATGGCAAAATATGATCCTCTCCATCATAAGAGGACATAACCTGGAAGAGTATATTCTAGGGACAAAGGAGTGTCCTCCAGAATTCATCAGCACCCAGATCTCCGGTGATGCAGGAGTGATAGCTGAAATAAAGAAAAATGCTGAGTATGATCAATGGAGGTCAACAGATCAGCTGCTAATGGGCTGGCTCTACTCATCTATGACCTCAGACATAGTCATGAGGATAATGGGTTGCAGCAACTCTAATAAGCTATGGACTGCAGTAAAAGAGAGTTATAGAATCCAAAACAAATCCCGGATTACCTTTCTCACTGGAAAACTTCAAAAGTCAAGAAAAGGAACACTGAGCATCGATCAATATCTCAACAAAGTTAAACTTCTGGCAGATAATCTGGAGATTGCTGGAAAAGTCATCCCTCACTCAGATCTTATAACTCAAGTCCTAGCTAGTCTGGATGAAGAATACACACCTATTGTTGTTCAAATCAACAGCAAAGACTGCATCTCTTGGGGAGAACTTCAATCAACACTTATGACCTTCGAAAGTAGGCTTGAACATCTCAATGCACTCAGGAATGAAATGGGAGAAATTAATCTCAATCACACATCAAACCTCACTCAAAAAACAAGAGCAAACAGCAGCTATCAAAGAGCATATAGGCTAAACAATGGAGGAATGTTCAGTAGAGGAGGAAAAAGAGGAAGGTATAGGGGAAATGGCTTCAACAACTTCAATGGCTTCAACAGCAGTGACAAAACCATCTGCTAAGTTTGTGGAAAGATTGGACATAAGGCAAATGTGTGCCATTTCAGATATGATGAACGCTATACAGTAAAGCCACCATACCAAGGAAACAATCACAGCTCATCGTCCTCAGCTTTCGTAGCATCTCCCAGTACCGTAAATGAACCTGACTAGTTCGCAGACATAGGAGCAAGTCACCATGTTACTGCTGAGATGGAAAATCTGAATTCAGCAAATGAATACTCTGGTAAAGAAAAAATTTCAGTTGGTAATGGAAACAAATTGTACATATCACATATTGGTAGTAATCATTTAATTACCCTAACTGGCAAACCACTTGTGCTGAAGAAACTACTTCATGTACCTGAAATTAAAAAGAATCTCATCAGCATCTCTCAACTGACAACTGATAATTATGTCTATGTTGAATTTTACTCAAATTTTTTCTTTATTAAGGACAAGCAAACGAGGCAAGTAATTCTTCAAGGGACGCTTAAAGGAGGGTTATATCATCTGGAGCTTCCTCACCCAAACACTAAAATCCAATTTCAGAAGTCTGCCTCTTCAAATAACTCCTGCAATGTTCTTCTTTCTGTCAATTCCTGTCAAGAGTCAAGTCCAAATGAGTCTAGTCAAAATTCCCAAATTAGTGCATGGCATAGAAGACTTGGACATCCATCCAGTCAAGTAGTATCTCAAGTACTCAAAAGTTGTAATCAAAAATTCAAAATCAATGAAACAATGCCCTTTTGCAATGTCTGTCAATTCGGGAAAGCTCATTGTTTACCTTTTACTTTATCTACTTTACGTGCTCAATTCCTTTTAGAACTGATCCATATCGATGTCTGGGGACAAGCTCCCATTCGTTCAAAAACATGTTTTAACTATTACATTGCATTCTTAGATGATTTTAGTCGCTATACCTGGATATATCCTATGAAACAAAATCTGAAGCCCTCAACATCTTAACTCAATTCAAAACATTAGTTGAAAACAAATTTGAGAGAAAAATTAAAATTCTGCAATCAGATTAGGGAGGAGAGTACAAGAGCTTTGCAAACATTGTTAAACAGTGTGGAATTGATTTTAGACACTCTTGTCCTCACACCTCATCCCAAAATGGAAGAGTTGAAAGGAAACATAGGCGTATAATCAAAATAGGACTGACTCTCCTTGCCCAGGCTAAGACGCCTCTGAAATACTGGTGGGAGGCTTTCCAAATAGCCATTACCTCATAAATAGAATGCCTACTCCCATTCTTCAAATGCAATCTCCTTTCCAGGTCTTACATAACAAAGAAGCTGACTACAAAACACTAAAAATATTTGGGTGTGCCTGCTATCCCTATCTGAGACCCTATCAAACATATAAGTTGAGTTTTCATTCAGCCAAATGTGTTTTTATTGGATATAGCGAGTCTCACAAAGCCTACCAATGTCTGAGTCCAACTGGAAGAATTTACATCTCACTGCATGTAGTTTTCAATGAGTCTGAATTCCCTTTTGAGTCATTATTCAATGCACAACAAAAGTCAAATCCTAATTCTTCTACCTCAGAAGTGTCCTGCTTTCACTTTCCTCATCAACTCAGCAATTTGTTTCCTTCAGATGACACTTCAGTTCCTCAGATAACTCTGTCATACCTCCTAATCTTGTTGATATAACTCCTCCTGATGCAACCCAAGATATGCATTACTTGCATCCTAGCTTAAGTACTGAAAATGAAAGTTCTGAAGAACATATCAGTGATACTTTCTGTGAGGAGACTGAAGCTGAACTGAGAGAAAATCATGAAATAATTTAACCGGGCAGTAATATTGATCACAATGATTACCAGTAGTCAGTCCCTAATGAGTTGAGGCAAAGGCACAGGCAAAAGACAATTGGTCAACCACATCATCCAATGGTTACCAGAGGTAAAGCAGGCGTGTTCAAACCAAAGATATATACTGGCCAGTCAACTGAATATGAGCTCAAAACAGAACCCAAAAATGTTGCTGAAGCACTGATGAATGAAAATTGGAAGGGTGCTATGGAGGAAGAATTCGGAGCATTGGTGAAAAATAAAACCTGGAAACTTGTACCTCCATCACCGTCTTATAACATAGTTGGAAATAGATGGGTCTTAAGATTAAAACATAATTCAGATGGTTCAGTCCAAAGGTTCAAAGCAAGGCTGGTGGCTAAAAGATCTCATCAGACACCTGGGATTGATTTCTACGAAACCTTCAGCCCAGTCATCAAGCCGTCTACACTAAGGATTATCCTCACCTTTGCAATCTCCAAAGGATGGAATATCAGACAAGTTGATATTAACAACGCCTTTTTAAATGGAGAACTTGAAGAGACTGTATACATGAATCAACCTGAAGGCTTCATTAACAGCTCAAAACCATCTTATGTTTGCAAGTTGTAAAAGGCACTACTCTATGGGCTAAAGCACGCACTCAAAGCCTGGTATGACAAGCTGAAAACTACACTGATGAGCTGAAAGTTTCAACAATCAAAAGCCGATACATCTTTGTTCTATTTCAAAAATGAAACTCGGATTCTTTTTACCCTCATTTATGTTGATGATATAGTGATAACAGGAAATGACAAGGGGCTGCTACAATGGTTTATAGATGAACTAAATCAGAAATTTGTACTCAAAGATATGGGACAGCTTCATCACTTTTTGGGAATAGAAGTCTACTGGCATGAATCAGGAATTCATCTTACACAAACAAGGTATATTGTTGAGCTGCTAAAGAAATTTGAACTCTAAAATATAAAGCCTTGTCCAACACTAATCACCACAGGTTAAACAATGTCAAAAACCGATGGAGAAGCATTGAGAGATCCCTCAATTTACCGAAGTGCAGTAGGGGCGTTGTAGTATCTAACACATATAAGGCCAGATATCACGTTTTTTGTCAACAAACTGAGTCAATTCTTGCAGTCTCCAACATTAGTGCACTGGCAGGGAGTTAAAAGAGTGCTAAGATATCTAAAAGGAACCATCAATCAAGGCCTGTGGATACAAAGGAGTGATAGCCTGACTCTAGATGGTTACATAGATGCGGACTGGGCTTCTTGTCCAGATGACAGAAGATCCACAGCTGGGTATTGCATCTATTTGGGAGATAACTTGATAGCATGGTCATCCAAGAAGCAACATGTAGTTGCTCGATCCAGCACGGAAGCAAAATATAGAGCTCTAGCAGCTGGTGCAGCAGAAATTTCGTGGACTCAGTCACTTTTCAAAGAGCTTGGGCTACCCCAAACTTTGACTCCAATTTTATGGTGCAACAATACGGGAGCTGGAGCACTACCAGCAAATCCTGTGCACCATGCTCGAACAAAACATATTGAGCTGGATATTCACTTTGTCAGGGATAAAGTGCTTGAAAAGAAATTAGAGGTGAGATACATTCCTTCTTCAGACCAAGTTGCAGATCTACTGACTAAAGGCTTATCTCATTCCAGATTTAATTTTTTGGAAGACAAGCTTGGAGTTACAATGGTACCTTCCAGCTTGAAAGGGGGTGTTGATATAAGTTAATCCTCAGCTCATCAATTAGATAAGCATATCCTCAGCTCTACTGAAGATTAGCAAATCAGCCTATTGTCCTCTCCTTATCAATTCTGTTGCACCAAATTTCTATTACTAATGGACCTCAGCCTCACTCCATGATTTAAGGAGATTGCTCTAGCTGTGAATTCTAGAACACTCATCACAACGGCTCTTTTATTGTCATTGCATTGTATATAAATTTATTGGCTATTGCTGCCTTATTGTATTGTGAATCATTGATTAATATAGCTGAGATTCATTACTTTAACTCATGATAAAGGGGCCAGAATTCAAGGCC
>OU503056.1:5000155-5017321 GCA_912172775.2 Fraxinus pennsylvanica
TTCAAACATTCAAGTCTACATAAAAATGAAATATAAATTAGAAGTAATAAAGATAAAATATTTTAAAGTATTGATAATACTTACCAACTATTTAATGTAATAATCAGTTGCTTGACTTTCCATACTAACTACTAAGAGACTATACAAGAAAAAATTGAAAAAAACACAACTAACAAACATAAATAAACTCTAAATTGTTCAACTAATAAAATTTCATAAGAAAAAAAATTATTAATTTATTTAAAAAAAATAAAAGAAATTGATTTATCAAATATAAAAAAAAAATTTCGGTCTTATTTGGTTCTTCGGTTCTGGGTCTAGAACCGAGAATCAAACCAAACCATTCGGTTCTCGATTCGGATACCCGTTCGGGTATTTCATTTTAAAAAACCCGCTCGGTTCGGTTCGGTTCGGATTCGGTTCGGTTCGGACATTTTGCCCAACCCTAAGTGTGGGTGTCAAACACAACATTCTCATCACAAATATCCCCATCGGATCACTTGTCTACGGTGTTCTCTCTTCTGTTGTTTACGATTCCAATGCCGTGTTTGGTTTAGGCCTAATGGCTGATTCAGTGGTATGCATGGGAAGAAAATGCTATGGCTTAACCTTTGTATTGTGGGGATGCATTTCTATCTTGGGATTAGCCTCAAGTTTGCTGCTATTCTTATGAACCAGGCCTGCTTATGACAGGTTTGAACAAAGCAAAAGATCAACAATATTGGATTATTAATGAAACTATCTTACAATGTAATGACAAAATAACTGAAATTCTTCCCTAATGAAATTGTAAGATGAAATTAGATATTTTTATTGTTTCCTGGCAAACATTCTCCTTTTAGCAGTATCAATTTTGTTGAAACTGCTAGTCTGATGAAAATTGCAGATAGATCTAGAATTCTAACGAATTAAGTCATGTTCTTAATCAATTTGGAGTCGGTTACATGAATCCTTAGTAACTGCAATTAGTGGTGTATTAGTTTTAATACTATCCACACTTTCTTCAAGCTTGGAGGGAGTAAGTGCCACCAACTCTTGTTTCTAGTGGTCGAACTTAGGGCCTGTTTCGTACAGATTCTCATTTTCTACAGTAAATCAATTCTCATTTTCAACCACACATTCTTCAATAAAATAATATTTTCTATCACATCAATACTTTTTTCTTCTTTTTCAACCACATATTTCCAATCATATCACTATTCAAATATCAATTCTTCTCCCAAAAATTCCTACCAAACACACTCTTACTAACTAATCTTATTTGTCTAACTTTTAGCACTTAGACGTTATGCTTATAGAACACACATGAAATAATTCCACTTCAACACATTTTATGTTAGTTGTGTCTTTTATTTTATTATCTTTTATGTTTTTTGTTACATTTTAAATTTGTTGGGATAATTATTTTGTGTTTAACGTAGTGCATTGCACCGGGTGGGGTGGGCACAGCATGTGTAGTTGGCACGTTTATTAAGCAATAGCCTATGCATGAGGCACGTGAAATATGAGTAGGTCAAAGCACAAAATTTGGCAGTGATTAAAGTTGGACCAACTCATATAGCATTTTTATACTTGTACATGCAAAAAGGTCATCTACTTGTATAGAGAGGATATTTAGGGGTTGTTTGAAAAAAAGTTTCTGATAAAAAAATTATCAAATTCTGATAGAAGTTGATAAAATTTGCGATTGGAAAATTGATAAAAGTTGTGCGTCCCATAAAATGTGATTAAAATTGAACTCGATCGTTGCAAATTTATTGAATAATATTCCGACGAATAACAAATTCTATATATACAAAATGATCTAACAAAAAAAAAATAAAAATAAAAATCTCAAACTTCTTTTGGGTACATACAATATTTTTCATTCTTGATACAAAGGAACAATCTTTCATAAGCCAAAGCCATCTTTCTTGCTGTAAACATAGAAGCTGCATATTCTCTACATGTTTTTCCTCTCAGCAATAGCCTATTTGAGCCTTCAGACACAACCAGTTCCAATGCCTCTGACAGTGATTCGACGTTAGGCGAAAACATGAAACCAAATTCATCCTTAACCACAATTGTCCCTTTAATGCTAGGAAATCTTGATGCCATAACTGGTTTTCCACTCATCATAGCCTCCATAAGTGTAAGATCAAGCCCTTGTGGCCTAAGCGTCGGATTAACAAAAATGTCGATTGCATTGTAGAAAGCACGCAATTCGGATGGACTCATCGATCCAAGAACAATGGATTGAGGCCCTAAATCTTTGTACCTTTGTTGCCATGGACCGGAACCTGCCACGATTAGGTAGACATTGGGGTATTTTAGCTTGAGTTTCGAAAAGGCCTCGTGTAAAAGGGAATGGCCTTTGTCCTTCACTAGTCTTCCTGCAACACCTAGAACTATACTAGCATTTTGGGGGATACCAATTTTGGATCTAAATTCTTGTCCCAATCTTAAATCTTCGCGAAAATCATTCTCATCGACTCCATTGATGATCACATGGACACGTCGATGGGGGATTTGGTAGACGTCTCTTAGCATTTCGCCACAACTGTCACTTATAGCCACATGATGTGCATAATTTCTAAAAAATCGAATTTCGTTTAAGACTTTTGGGATTACTCCTTGTAGGCCGTTGTTGAATGTAGGTGACAAGGGCTCATTAGGCCGGCGTGCCAAGTCTTGGTAGATACTCGATTGCACACTCTCTAGCGCGATCCCGTGCCAAGAAACCGCAAGGTTAGATAGATTTCGAGCCAACCAGAATGGGAGTGCAACGCTTTCTGAATGAATTACATCAAAAGGTTCGCGTTTGTTTTCTTCTTGAAATTGTTCCCATGCCTTGTTGTATCTCCATTTCCCAGGTTCTCCCTCATGCCAGTGTATAATAGGTGATGAGACATGACTTCTTTTAGTACGAATTTCTTCCTGAGATTTGGTATCATCAAGAGGGGGTGAAGTGAATACATGCACTTGATGTCCCCGTCGTGCTAGAGCGGTGTGCAGTGTATGCGCGTGGCGTTCCATGCCACCAGGGCTGGTGCTAGTAGGCCATTTCCTAGAGAAGGCTGCGATTTTTAGACTCCTTAACGTGGGCTCTTCATTGAAGAATTTAAGATGATTCCACGCGAATTCTGCATTCCGAAGATCTCCCGACCATGCCTTATTGTTAGACGAAAACGTCGTACAAACCGAAGTTGATGGGGTATGAAGGAAAAGTAGAGCTGGAATTGTGAACACAACAATGAAGAATAGGATAATGGCAAGGTTGGATTTAAGGTTGAATAATGGTTTCTTGGGCTTGTTGTTCATAGCCATACTTTCTTGGATGTTTGGTGAGTGCAAATTGGTTATTTTTGGAGTTTATTTCCAGTAGATGAAAAAGAAAAAAGAAAGATCATAGTTGAAAAGTTAAGGGAAGTGTAAGGCTTTTTTCGTGGGGAAGTTAGGCACACATTTAAGCAAAGTGTTTAGGCAGGAAAATTGGATTTGAGTGCATATTTTCTGCTTCTTATGTGAAAAAGTGCAGCCCCCACACAATTTGACTTGCTCATATTCTTAGAAACTCAAAAATTATATTTAGTCCCTAGATATAGTTAAAAATCATATTTTTAGTTCTTTCTGACGAAAGTGATTAAAAAATCGATAAAAGTTGTTGGTCCTATAAAATATGTGATTGAAAATGACTTTAAAAAAACGAATTTTTAAAAATGGGACAGTATACTTTTATTTTTTATTTTTATTTTTATTTTTGCCATGTAAACTTGGCTGTATTTAAAAAGGAGATCTTTTACATATTTTGGGACAATTGAGTAGATAAAGAAAATTCCTATGGTCAATATTTTGGCTTTTTAGGTGAAATTCCAATATTTAGTTGACAACTAAAGCTACAAGGCTTGATTAAGATTGACTCATTACTTTAAAAACTTCCAGAAAGTCAAATCATTATTGTTGTCAAAGTTGACGCAAAGTTGCCACTAACTGTTTAGGCAGGTTTTAAGAATTTTGTGATGCAAGTAATTGATTTTAAGGCAATGTTGTTTTAATTCTGCCATTGTTCACCATAACGGAATTGATGATCAAAAGTTTCATTGGTTGTAGAGCGATCGACGGTTAATTGATTATCATAGATTTGAATCATATTTTAACGTACATATCTAGACCCATGTTCCGTGTAAATTTGTAGGGGTAGACCTTTATCTAACCATAAAGTCCCCTTCTAAGCAAGCCTATTGGCTCTTAGGCTTGTTGGTTCATCTTGGCCTCTTGCTCATAATTAGTAGCGGAGGGAGGTGGGGATCAATGGGGTCCTTGATCCCACTGAAATTTGAGGGAAAAAAAGTTATTTAATTTTAAAATTTTTAATTTTTCATAGTATATGATTTTGTATTAAAAAAAGATTCAATAGTTAAATTAAGCTCAACTTAAATCTGAATCCTAGTTCCGTCACCGATAACAACTCCTATTGTGGAGTGTCATTTGACTTGATAATTATAGTCCTATTGCGCTGAAGTTGGGGCCCAAGAATTTTAGACCCGACGAAGTAAAAAGGGTTGTGTAGACATAGTCTATCTCCAAACAAGATCTTGTCAATCTAGTACTCATTTCGAATCATCTCAAAATCAAATCATGCCAATACGTTACAGTACGTTTTACACCTCCAATTGTACATTACTACCATGACTCGGTTTACATCACATATTAATATTATTACAGGTATCATTAGGACTAGCAGCAACAACAGCATTCTTACACACAAATCCACTCTCCTTTCTCTCTTTGGCATAATGGGCAGCATTATTTCGGCCCGATTTAGGTGATGCGGGCCACTAGCCCGAAGTAACAACCATATCCCTCAAATGCTGCAGGCTTTCAAGTCTCAATAATTGCTGGCATTTTGGGCTTGTCTCTTGGTTGTAGACTCACACATTGTAATGCCAACAGGGCCATTTCCTTGGCACCCTTTATAGAATACTGACCGTCAAGTCTCGGGTCCACTATATACGACGGCCTTCAAGTGCTGGTCAAGTAGGGTTTGGCCCAATCCACCAGGTATGCTCATTTTTGGGCCTTGTTTTATCCATTGCTCTTCTTCCTGTCACTAGTTCGAGGAGAACGACTCCGAAACTATACATGTAACTCTTCGTGGTAAGATGACCTGCGTTATATGACAAAATAGCTTTAACCAATTGACAGGAGTCAGGAATTATTTTAAATTTTATACACACTAGTTCAATTCAATATTGTAAAAGAATTACTTTTTATAATTTCAAATTGCAAGTGAACGAATTCTCTAGATTTCGGACTTAGTCGAGGTTGGATGTCCAAAGGCCGAATCGACACACTTTTATCTAACTTAATTCTTACCAGTGTTTACAAGCCCAGGAGCTGCATATCCATACATTCCCATCACTCGAGTAGTCACATGGGTGTTTGATCCTTCAGGCCACATTTTTGCAAGTCTGAAATATGATAATTTAGCATTGAACAAAAACATAATATTTTATTTTTAAACCCTAATTTCTAATTTGTCTCATTCTTATCCAATAAACATCTTTGTAAAGTACATCATAATTACGTACAGAATCTAGTAATATATTTGAGGTTTTAAAATTGTTGATGTGTAATGTGTTTAGAAAGTCAAAGAAATATTCTTTATTTTGTCTAATCCAAGGGCTGTAAAATAGACAAGTGTAGGGTTGATTTTATTTATTGTAGTAGGTTAAAATTTCATCCTTTTTAATGTAAAAAGGTTGATGTACAAAAGATAGAAAAATCAATTTGCAGCTTAGTTGTCTCACGTTTTTTCTTCTTCTCAGACCTCTGTTTTTCCCCTGCATCTCCAGCTTCTTCCCTTCTTGCTGCTGGTACATTTCTACTGTTATCTCAAGCATTACAGGTCACAAAGCTGTAAAAAGATCCAACATTGTTAGTATCAGAGTTTCTCGAGGTCTGATTCGTTCTCTACTGCAACAAATAAAAAAATCTGAATCAACGGTTAAAAAAGGAGGGTTTTTTGCTGAAATTAAAATGGCAAGCACGAGTGGTTCAAGTGGAAGGTTACAGCAGTCCTTTGTTCCAAATTTTGATGGCCAAAGCTATGATTTTTGGTATGTGAAGATGAAGACTTCATTCATGGCTGTGAATTTATGGGATATAGTGGAGAATGGCTTTGAAGAACCTGAAAATGAGGAAGCCATAACAGTAGTCAAGAAGAAGGAGCTTAAAGAAGCAAGGCAAAGGGATGCAATTGCATTTTCAATGTTGCATAGGGTAGTGGCTGATTTAATCTTTCCAAGAATCATGATGGCAAGAGATTTTTGAAAATATGAAAATGAAAGACAATGAATGTGTTAAAGAATTTTTGGATAGATTTAATGAGATTGTGAATCAAATGAAGTCATATGGTGATGATATTACAAATACAAAAATGGTGAAAAAAATTTTGATTAGCTTGCCGGAAAAATATGATCCTCTTGTGACGGTGATTGAAGAAGCAAAAAATCTAGAGGAGTTAAAAGTTGAGCAGTTGATTGGTTCATTGAAATCATTTGAACAAAGGTTGAATTGACGTTCCAAAAAATCAAAGAAGAGTGCATTTCAATCTAAACTAAATGTCGGATCAAATAGCAACTTAAGTCAACCCCAAAATTATGAAAAGAGGATGGATATGTCAAGTAGAGGTGGAAGAAGTAGTAGGGGAAAAGGAAGAGGAAGAAGTCCAAGAGGTACAGGTAGAAGTATTTTTGAAAGGAGATTTATTGGAGAAAATCAATCTCAAAGGTGCAAAATTTGCAAGAGAAGTGGCCACGATGAAAATGATTGTTGGTTTAAAGGGAAGTCATAATGTTACAATTGTAAAGGATTTGGACATGTGCAAAAGGATTGTAGAACAAATAATACTCAACAAGCCAATTGTGTAGCCGAGAAGGAGAATGAATCAAGTTTGTTTTATGCTTCCTTGAATGCATTGGAATCAACAAATGAAGCATGTATCTCTAGTTCAAATTGCTAAAATGAAACTCAATGATACTTGGATAGTGGATACACAAATCACATGACTTCAAATAAGGGAATCTTTGTTGATATGGAAGACCCAAACTCAAAAGTGAGATTGAGAAATGGAGATGTAGTAAATATGAAGGGAAAATGAAGAATTGGAGTTCAAACGAAGAAGTGCTCTAGACTTATTCGAGATGTCATGCATGTACCGAACTTAGACCAAAATTTGCTAAGTGTTGGACAGCTTTTAGAGAATAGTTATTCTCTATTTCTCAATGATGGTTATAGCATTATTCTTGATAAAAAGACTGGAAATTCAATCATAGTAAAGGTGAAAATGGAGAATAGAAGCTTTCCTCTAAAATTCAAGCATTCAAATGACAAAGCTTTTCGAATGGTGGCTAATGACTCTCGGTTGTGGCACAAATGGCTTGGACACTTGAACTTTCAAGGGCTGAGATTATTGGAGCAGAAAAATATGGTCCATTGGCTTCCAAAAATTGAAGAAAAGCATAAAATTTGTGAATGATGTGCATTTGGAAAGTATCACCGTCAACCATTCCCAATATGAGTAGCTTGGAGAACAAAGATGCCATTGAATTGGTGCATATGGATGTTTGTGGACCGATGCATACACCATCCCATTCACAAAATAGGTACTTATCCTATTTATTGATGATTTTACAAGAATGGCATGGGTTTATTTTATGAGACAAAAAATTGAAGTTCTTACAATCTCTAAAAAATTCAAGATTTTTGTTGAGAAACAAAGTGGTCATTTTATAAAAGTTTTGAGGAGTGACAATGGTAAAGAATATACTTCGAACGAATTTGACAATTTTTGTGAAGTTGAAGGCGTTGACAAACAATTGACAATGGGCTATACACTACAACAAAATGGTGTTTTCAAGAGGAAAAATCAAACCGTGATGGTAATGGAAAAATCAATGTTGCATGAGAAAAAGCTTCCAAAATCATTTTGGGCCGAAGCGGTTTATACGATTGTTTACTTGCTAAATCAATGCCCAACAAAGGCGGTATGGAACATGACTCCTATTGAAGTTTGAAATGGGAAAAATCCTTTGGTGACACACTTGAAAGTATTTGGATGTCTTTGCTATGTTCAAGTGTCAAAAGAAAAGTGGCGCAAACTTGATGAAGCAAGTGAAAAATATATCTTCATTGGTTATAGCTCACAATCAATGGGCTATAAGTTGTACAACTTGAAGAGCAAGAAAGTAATTGTTAGCCATGATGTGTTGTTTGATGAAAATGCTACCTGGAATTAGGAAAAAAAAGAAGTTGAAAGAAGCATTCCGATTTCAATAAATCTGTCCCAAAAATCTACCATTGAAGATGTACAAAATGAAGAAAATGGAGTTCATTTAAGCTCACATTTATCATTACCGAGCAGCCCCTCAAGTTCCTCAAGTTCCTTAAGCTCAACTCCAAGAAAAATGCAGGATTGAAATGATGTTCTTGCAAGATGCAACTTTTGTGTGATTGAGCCCGATAACTTTGAAGAAGTAATAAAGGAGAAGTGTTGGAAAAAAAGCAATGGAGGAAGAAATAGAAGTTATTGAGAAAAACAACACTTGGAAGCTAGTTGAAAGACCAAGTGAGAAAGAAGTCATTGGTATGAAATGGGTCTATAAGGTGAAACATAATTCTGATGGTTCATTCAAGAAAAACAAAGCAAGATTAGTGGTGAAATGCTATGCACAACAGCCCAACATTGATTATGACGAAAATTTTGCTCTGGTTGCTCGTCTAGACACCATTAGAGCACTCATTGCTCTTGCAGCCCAAAAAGGTTGGTTGTTGTACCAACTTGATGTCAAGTCAGCCTTTTTGAATGGAGAACTCAAAGAAGAGGTATATGTTGAACAACCTCAGGGTTTCATCATCAAAGGAGAAGAAGATAAAGTGCATAAACTAAGAAAGGTTTTGTATGGGTTCAAACAAGCACCAAGAGCATGTTATAGTCACATTGATGGCTATTTTCAACTACATGGATTTTTAAAAAGCAAAAGTGAGCCAACCTTGTACGTGAAACATCAAGGTAATACCGATGTTCTTATTATTGCATTATATGTTGATGATTTTGTGTTTACGGAAAATAATGTAAAAATGATTGAAGAATTTAGAGTTGAAATGATGAAAAGATATGAAATAAGTGATTTGTGTTTGTTGCATCATTTTCTAGGTATGGAAGTATATCAAGATGAAAATTGATGTTTATTTCTCAAATGATGTATGCCGAAAAAGTGCTTAAAAAATTTATAATGTTTGGATGTAAATGTGTGGAAACTCCTTTGGCTTGCAATGAGAAATTGATGAAGGATGATGGAGAAGATCGATGAAACTCTTTATGGAAGCTTGATTGAAAACTTGCTTTATCTCACAGCAACAAGACCGTATATCATGTTTACTGCAAGTTTGCTTTCAAGGTTCATAAGTACTCTAAGTCATAAACATTTTGGTGTTGGAAAAAGAGTTTTGAGGTATATAATGGGGACATTAAACTTTGCGATCAGATTTGAGAAGAATTTGGAAGTGAAGTTAAGAAGCTTTTGTGATAGTGATTGGGAATGTTGTATTGATGATATGAAGAGCACCTCCAGCTATGCATTTTCCTTTAGCTCGGGAGTGTTTTCATGGCTATCCAAGAAGCAACAATCTGTTGCTCAATCCTTAATTGAAGTAGAATATATGTCAGCCTCTATTGCAACTTCACAAGCTATATGGCTAAGGAGAATTTTGGAAGATATTGGAGAGAAGCAAGGAGAAGCCACACCATTGTTTTGTGACAACAAATCAGCTATTGCAATGGCAAAGAATCCATGTTTTCATAGTGGAACAAGGCGTATTGCAATCAAGTATCACTTCATTCGAGATGCAATTGATGATGGAGAAGTTGAACTAAACTATTGCAAGTTCGAAGAACAAGTGGCGGACATCTTCACAAAGGGACTTCCAACATCAAAGTTTCAGTAAAAAAGAGCTGCACTTGGAGTTCAAGAAAAACACATTAAGGGGGAGAATGTTGATGTATAATGTGTTTAGAAAGTCAAAGAAATATTTCTTTATTTTGTCTAATCGAAGGGTTGTAAAATAGACAAGTGTAAGGTTGATTTTATGTATTGTAGTAGGTTAAAATTTCACCTTTTTTAATGTAAAAAGGCTGTTGTACAAAAGATAGAAAAGTCAGATTTGCAGCTTCGTTGTCACGTTTTTTCTTCTTCCTAGACCTCTGTTTTTTCCCTGCATCTCCAGCTTCTTCCCTTCTTACTATTGGTACATTTCTGCTGTTATCTCCACGCATTGCAGGACAACAAAGCTATAAAAATAGCCAACAAAAATCACGATATATAACAAGTTTTTCAGCTCTATGCAAGAAAGTAAGCCCTTTTGCTGCACCAATAGCAATTTTCAATTTTGTGCACCATGACAATGAGATTGATATCCCTGTCAAAAAAATGTCGATTACAATTTTTTTGAGAATAGAATTTGGTGTACTAATTAACAAATTTAGAGTAAATATTTTACAAATTTCTTGATTTTTCTCTTAAACTTACTCTTGAATAAATGATTTTCGAGGCTACCTCGAGGCATGAATTCATAAACAAGAAGCGAATCTTCATCCGCACAACAATAACCAATCAACTTGACCAAATTTGGATACCTTAGCTGCCCAAGAAATATCACTTCGGACTTCAAGCAAAACGTAATTGCTATTAGTCTAAATAATAATTTACAAAATCTAGGGTAGTTTGAGGGATAATGTAATTATATTTTCTTATTTTATAATGAGATTAAAGAACATTATGATTTCTAAGATTCAAATAATTTGGAATGATATCCCAAGTGGGGCCAAACACTTGGATTTTGTTCACCAAAGCACATTTTGCTTACGTGTACAATTTGGTCTGTGGGTCTGGAGGCCGAGAAGGCCAACATGTGGGCCCACTGAATTTGTTCTACATTTTCGAGTTCAAGAGAACAAGGAGAGTTCTTTTTCAACATAGCGAAAAATTTATAACTACAAATATTTAAGAATAAAACTTTAAAACGAAAAAACTTGTAAATTTTTTTTTTCAAAAATCAAATAGTCACATTTGTGACCTCTACTAAAACGTTGTGGCCTACAATTTAATTAAATAGATCACGGATACATACCACATAGTTTACGAGTCTCAATACACAAGGTAACATTCACATGCTCATAATTTATGAGTCACACATTAATAGGTTACAAATCATTTTATTAGTCATGGCCACACACTTAATTGGTCACAGTCAATATATTTCCATCCCAACTCCTCACTCATTCTTTACCCGATTTTTCCACTACTAGTGCTAAGAACACCCTTTCCTCCCGTTGTTCTCCTCCACAATCACCTCTACAACACTCGACCAAAAAAAAAGAAAAATCAAACGTTCATCTTCGCCACTCTTCACTACCACCTCCATCACACTCCTCTAGACAAACAGCAGAAGCAAACATCTTTTTCTACCATTCTCCTCCATCACACTACACAACCTCCTCTACCCTACACATCTCTTCCACAAACTACTACTTCGTTTTGGATCAATATGGTGAGGTACGATGGGTGGGTGTGTCGTATATCCCTGAATTTTGAAAAAAAATAATAATAAATACCTAACTTTGCAAACTTAAACTTGAAATGTAGGGACTGGGGTAATTTGCTCTCACACACACCCCCCTACACTGTGAGAAAGATGTATAACAAATTATGTATACAAAGTCCTTCAAGATTAATCCTCTCATGGCTATATCCTGAGATGAAACATGTTACATGTGAAGCAAGTTCGATCGTACTTAATAGCCGACTTCTTTCAACAGAATGTATTTTACATACTTTTAATAGGTCTAGTGTGCTCTAAATCATATGAAAATAGTCAACCAAATATGTCATGATGATGATGATGATCATCATAATAATAATAATAATAATAATAATAATATGTGAATAAAATCTTACAAGCCATTCATGGTGCCCTTGAAGCCCTTTAATATCAAGAAGCTGAACGGCAACAGCTTGAGCCTTTAATCCTGGCCTTAAACTATCATCAACATACCCTTTATGCACAGTTCTATTGACCCCAAAAAATGTTGTAATAGATGCCGGGCTCACTCGTGTACACGTAAACTTAATCCAACACGTTAATACCGATCAATGGTCAGGATGGTTCCAAAATCTGAACACTGGAGGAGCTCAACGACACGAGATGTCTCCGTTCGGGCCTCCGACAAGGTAAACAGAACACGATTGTATAAAAAACCAATCGATGAAAAACAAGACTTGTAGTTGAAATATGCTGATAAACGAGAATTATATAGCTTCAAGAAGTAAGAATTTCATTCAGAATTTGCATTAGCCCTATTGTGTTACATGGTGGGGGGTATTTATAGTGTTACAAAATAAACGAGAGAATAATATTGCTCCAAATATTTAGAGTTTCATTAACCTCATTTGTATTACATGGTGGGGGTATTTATAGTGTTACAAATGAAATAATGACCTTTGGATCAATTTACGCGTGGCACCATCTCCTCAGTCAAGACATCAAGTCCTAACCATCAAGTTGACTTTCCTAACCTTACAAGACATTAAATGCTCTTACATTGATAAGACAAGACACGAGTAGACTTTACACAAAAGTCACATCAATCATTCAAAATAAAGATCTTCATCATAAGCAAATCTCTACATGTGGGCCATCACTAACTGCTAAGAGCCTCAAATTCGTGATGGTACCCTAGGCCTCAGATAGTGCATGGCCTTGGAACAAAGGCTTCGATTGACACGTCAGAGGTCAGGAAAATATATCCTGGTTCAATTGGGCTGGTCCCACCGTTCAAATATGATGCCACGTGGTGCTTCTACTTATAAGTCGTAACAATAGTCCCCAAAATCCATGTGTGATTATTTATGCCATGCGTGGACTTTCAAGAAGTTATTTAAAGCATAAGGTTAACGAAGTTGCCTTTAAAGCTAAAGTTCTTTTGAAGCAGAGGTGAGTTCGTAATAGAATTGGCCGATGCTAAATTTCTTTTGACTCAGAGGCGAGTTCGTAATGGAAGAATTTCTTTTGACGCAGAGGTGAGTTCGTAATGGAACTGGTCGATGCCGTATTCCTTTGAAACAGAGGCGAGTTCGTAATGGAACTAGCTGAGACTGTATTCTTTAGGCGAGTTCGTAATAGAACTGGCTGAGGCTAGAGTCCTGTTGAAGCTGAGGCCAATTCGTAATGGAATGGGTCAAGGCTAATATTCTTTTGAAGCAGATGCGAGCTCGTAATGGAACTGGCCGAAGCTGAATTTCTTTTGAAGCAGAGGCAAGTTAATAATGGAACTGGCTAAGGCTGGAGTCCTTTGAAGCTAAGGAGAGTTCGTAATGGAATTGGCCGAGACTGAATTTCTTTTGAAGCAGAGGTAAGTTCATAATGGAAATGGTCGAGGCTGAAGTTCTTTTGAAGCAGAGACGAGTTACATGGATATTAGTGCCTGTGATTTGATGGTTTTGCATGTTTCCAAAGCCAACTGTGTGCAATGAAATGACTTTCTATACCCGTACATCCGTTCGCATTAAATGTGCCATGATAGCTAATTATTAGGACACGTGATTTTGGAAAGAGTAGTCACGTGCCCAGCTAGTCGTGTTAAGCACCCATGAATCAGAGGCGTTGGATATACAAATCGTTCATAATCTGCGGCTTAGATGTGTTTGATTGTGGATGCTTTAGATCATCTGTATTTCGATCCAATGGCCAGGATCGAATCGTTCATTCGTATAGAAACCAAAACCTTGTCATTTCTAAACTTTACCATTTGTGAAAATTCACCAAATCCTCTCAAGTTTTCTTGTTTTCAGAGAGTTTTTCGGCCACCATCTTCCAGCGAGTCTTCTAAGTTCTTCATCCACTTAGGTATTCTTTGATAAAGAAGTAATCTGTCCACCCTTCAATATCATTTCTATAATTTTTCTTCATTTTGTTTAATTGCAATGTCTTCCGAGGCTTCAATGGCCGTTACATTAGCTAGGCATGGGGAGGAGTATGTATCTAGGGCCTCAGGTAAGTGATATAGTATGACAGAGGAGCCTATAAATTATGAGGTTGGTTGGGGACAGCCAAAGTTCCATCCTCCATAACTTCCTCCAAATTAGCTGAGTTTAGGGAAACTTACAACATACCCCATTATATAAAACTGATAGTCCCTGAGCCCCATGAAAGAGCCTGTTTTCGTAGGCCATGTTGTGTCGCTTTTAGTGAATACTTACTTAAAGCAGGTGTGCGTCTGCCTCTTCATTCATTTTTTAGGGCGGTGCTGAGGACCTTCATTTTGTCCCCCACCTAAATTCTGCCAAACGGGTGAAGTCAAGTCGTAGGGGCCTACTTTCTATAGAAAGAGGTGTCCTTAGGTGAGGACATGCCTCTACATGTCTTCGAAACTTTATTACATGCTAGGGTAGTAGAAAAAGACGACTTGAAAGGGTGGTACTATATCACCCCTTGGGGATTCCATGCCCCCTTCGTAGTTGGGCTCCCTTCCTCCATAAAAGAATGGAAGAAGTCCTGGTTCTGGGTGAAGGGTAGGTGGCAGATGGTTGAGGAAGATGCTGTCCTAGCTTGTAACGTGCCGACCCAGTACTACGAAGCTTATGAGTACCTCATCTTGAATATTTGTAATTCCTGTATAACTTCTTGGCATTAACTCTTATTTGTTGATTCGCAGATTACAGTTCCAGGTACGAGCTAACCGAAGCGGAGTGGGGTATTATTGAAGACATTTACAAACGATCTCCGAGACTTCGAAGCTTTGCCCATCTTATTGACAGGAACCAATATTTTATTGACTTTGGACTAATGACTCCTAAGGGTAAGAAGTTTTCTAACCTCTAACCTTCACATGGCTTCAGTAATCTAACTTTTCCTTTGATGGTTGCAGATAAGTTCAGTACAAAAGAGTATGCTCTGCCTGATATGACTAGCATTATGAAGGACACATCCACTACTGGTGCGAAGGTACTGAAGACTGGATCGTCAGGAGACAAACAAGTAAAATCGAGGCTCGACCGCTTCAGTAAAGACAAATTTGGAAAAGAGGTTGAGAAGGAGGCTCCCAAAAAGGCTCCCAAAGGGGATAAGCCACCTGCTGCCAAAGGTAAGGGCGTAGTTGAAGAGCTCCAGAAGAAGATGAAGTTGGGCCCAGGTGATGAATCTTCTGCAAGTTTTGGGACTTCAGTGTCCTATGCTGAGAAAATTGTGCCTAAGCAGCCGAAACTCCTGCAGTCTTCAATAGATGCTGCGTTGGTAGCACAATTTCAGAGGATAATTGAAAAGGCGAAAAAGGCCTCCGAGGTCACAAAAAAGCACCAGTTGAAAGAACCCCAGGGAAGTCTGGGAACTTCCTGGGAGCAGGGATGATAAGATAGCTCCTGCTCTGATTGAGATGCTTCCTCCTGAAGTGAGGAGTGCCACTGAGGGGTTCAACAAATTCTAGAAGAAGAGGTTATAGAACTACGTAGCTACCTGTGATGCAGTGGATCTCACGCTACCTTGGTAAGCCAGGCCGCCAGAGCCTTTGGCGTGGCACTTGAATGCCAGATAGTTCTTTCTGATATCGCGTGATGAGCTAAATGAAGTTCAAGCTAAACTCCAAGAGAAAAAAGAGTTGAACATTCAGCTAAGAGTCCAGAAGGATGAGAATGATGCCAAGCTAGAGTCCGCTTTAGTTGAGGTTGAGGCTCTGAAGAAGGAGGTGCAAGCCTTACAAAAAGGTGGAATTGTCTGATGATCACCAAAAGGTCACCGCGGAGCCCTGGAGAAGGAAAACTTGGAACTTTCCGGATGTAAGGATGCCAATAAGTTCATGGAGAACGAAATAAGGTGGTATGCCTCGGAAGTGAAAAAATACGAAGCTGACATTCCTGAAGCAGGTGATATCGCGGTGAGGAACTATATTACTAATTTGCATCTCACCGAAGAGTATCGTCGCTTCGGCATTTACTGGAGTGGGGTGGCTTACAACAAGGTGTTTGAGAGGATTGGGGAGTTGAATCCAGAGCTGGATATCTCTAAGCTCAAAGCAGAATTAATCAAGGAGGAGGTTCCTCAGACCTCAGTTGAAGGAGACGAAATAACAGAAGATGAGCCTGATGATGTACTTACAGAAGTGCCTCAACCGCCATCAACAGAAATTCCTGCCTCCGACGTTCAAGCTCCCCCACCCCCTAGTTCGTCTAAAATTTTGTAAGGTCGATGGCCTCTGCGTAGAACTTGAACTTCTTCAATGAATAAAAAAATTTTGCTTTTGGCTTTATATGTTGTCATTTGTATTATGTCGCTGTGAGCTGTTTAAACTTCAACTGAATAACTAATCTGGGAGGGGCTACTGGGGCCTCATTATTAGTCTCCTTTGTTCGCCTGGCAGGGGCATCCTCTCCTGAACTCATATCTTTCCAAACTTTTGTCCAATTTTGGAGGCTTCCTCTTGTTCTTTCCACAAGAACAAATCATTTTTTCAAAGGGGAATGCCCAAAATATTTTCTCAAACAGACTTTCTCCACGGGGTTACTCGTGGTTATAGTGTGGGTCCCACAGATGGCGTCAATCTGTTGACCCAAAAAATGTTGCCAACAGATGTCGAGCATACTCGTGTACATGAAAGCTTAATCCAACACGTTAATATCATTCTACGGTCAGGATGGTTCCAAAATCTGAACGTGGGAGGAGCTCAACGACACAAGACGTCTCCGTTTGGGTCTTCGGCAAGATAAACAGAATACGATTGTATAAGAAACCAATTGATTAAGAACAAGACTTGTAGTAGAAATATGCTGATAAAAGAGAGAATAATATTGCTCCAAGTATTTAGAATTTCATTAACTCCTTTTGTATTACATGATGGGGCTATTTATAGTGTTACAAATGAAATAAGGACCATTGGATCAATTTACACGTGGCGTCATCTCCTCAGCCAAGACATCAAGCCCTAGCCATCAAGTTAACTCTCCTAACCTTACAAGACATTAAATGCTCTTATATTGACAAGACAAGATACAAATAAACTTCACTTAAGAGTCATGTCAATCATTCATAAAAGATCTTCATCATAAGCGGATCTTCACATGTGGGTCTTCAGTAGCT
>OU503056.1:5019479-5044168 GCA_912172775.2 Fraxinus pennsylvanica
TTAGATCACTTTAGTCACGACGAGAGGAAAATGAACAATAATCTTATAGAAATTTTAAAAATTTCCTTAATTTCATGTGAAAGAAAATCATTATTCATCTACATTTCAAGATTCCATGAAGAGTTAAAAGGCCTTATTCTTCCTTAGTTCCAAACAAAAAATCTCTTGTTTTATTGAACACCAAAAATCTTAAATTTAAAGATCAGATCAACTTCAATAGAGTAAAAGACGTTGTTACTCACCTAACTTACATTGTTATTCCATTTGATTACCGAACTCTTTCTGTTCGAAGTTCGTAATGTTCTTTCATTTTTGTCTTAAGCATCCTATCTCGCCAAATTGACATATTATTGACATTGTTAACGAAAATGATGATGCAACATAGAAAATACATTAATTCGTTATTTTTATAATTTAGCTATGCAATAACGTTTATTCAAAAAATAGCTATGCAAAAAATTGTATTGTCAGATAAGTCATGTCTTCAAATTTTGTAAAAATAAAATAAAAACCCGACATTTTTTTTTTTAATTCAAGACTAGTGTTTGTCTAGTTCGATGCTAAAATATTGCACTTGCATATTATTCCCACGTGCCATCATTTTAGTTCAGTACGTGAAGTTTGATGGAGTGATACTTGAAACAGAAAATAAAAAATTCAGTGATTAAAATTTTTTACGTAAGCTAGTTACTTATTTTGAGAAACATGCTGGTAAGACTTGTGTTGACCTTGAATTTCGAGTGTGTCGCATGGCCAATGAATCTTAGTTTCTCTTCCGTTCACATGTGTACTTGAACAACCATGTTAGATTGCTTGTGACCATAATTTCAATGGGGACTTCAAAAATCACGAGTACTTCGACACTCAAATCAAATGGATCAATAGGCCTTTTTGGGTGTAGGAGGAACATAATGAATGAAAATATGGGTACGGTGCCAATTTAAAGAGAGAATACCGAAATCTTTTGCAATGTGTTGAAGTTATTGTTGCATTGCCTGGATTAAGCTCCCCTTCGGAGGCACAAATGTGAGTTTTTATATAAAGACAGGAGAGGTAATGTCCATTAGATGTTTGACACGTAAATTCATTTCAAGGGCACATTTGTCGAATCATGTCATTTCCATGTCAATTTTAAGTGTCGTATACGTGTGTCCGCCTGACACGCGCTAAAAAAACATTCACCATGGGTCATAAAGGCAACTTAAAAAGTACCAAAAAAGTGAGCATATATGTTGCAAGCCGCCAAATCTGTCAAACATGTATGCTCCGTTTGATTGTAAGGGTGAAAAATGGGTGGAAAGAAATGAATTCTAGAGAAAATAATTGCATACAACTTATTTTTCAGGGAATTGTTAATTAAATGTTTTTTATTGATATAATTTTTCACCTAGAAAATTTTAAAATTTTCGATCTTTTTGATCACGTTTGACTTTATTTTATATGAAAATTGTTCATTAAAGTTAAATTTTTTTTACAATTGGTTATGAAATTTGTTGCCATCGCTAAAAAGTTTTTTATTTAAAAATTTTGCTCGAAAACTATTTTTAACCAAAGTTTAGTATTCATTTGATTTCGTTTTACAAGAAAATTGTCCATTAAAGTGAATTTTTATTTTTTTTTTTACAATTGGTTATGAAATTTATTTCTATTGTAAAAAAAAAAAATGCTGAAAAAACTTTTACTCACAAAAGGTAAGAAAACAATTCCCTTGGAAAGCAAGAAAACAGAAGTGTAAGGGGGTTAGGCGGGAAAATGATTTTCAAGAAAAAGTTCGCTATCAAACATCACATTTGATGGAAAATGGAAAATTCCATTTTCTATGGAAAATATGTGGAATCAAACATGGCCGTTGAGTATCTTTTATATGGAATATCTTTTAGCAGAGGTGGTTATGCAAAGAATACCATTCACAAGATGTCAACGAAGATGCATTGCAGCAGGATGAACCTCACATAGAAAGTGCGACTTCGACATAACTATTGTCACCTCGGAAGAATCACTTCGAAGGGAATATATTGTATATTTGGAGAGGTGATCAGTCACTTTGGATGAGGTGCTCAGCCACCTAGTCCAACAGCACAACGACTTCAGAGTGAGATGTTGGGGCGCGTGATGGAGTATAGTGTGAAAGTACGAGGACAAAAAGAAAGGGAGCCCAACGACTTCAGAGTGAGATGTTGGGGAGCGTGATGGAGTATAGTGTGAAAGTACGAGGAAAAAAAGAAAGGGACAAAAATATATTTCAGTGCTGGTCATAGTATCAATTTTTTTTTTTTGAATGAAAAATTAGGCATATGCAACGATGGTACATTAATTTGTTTCTCTCTCTCTCTCTCTCTTCTTTTCAAGTTCCTCAATCTATTTAAATAATTTATTCGTACATATAATATTAAATAATGAAAAATACTTACAATCTAATTCATAATACACAAAATTAGGTTGGGAAGATGAACCCCTTTTTTTTTTAGTATGTCTTATAAAAAAAAAAATTAAGTTGAACTTATTACACTTATTGAAAAGATTATTAAAATTATTTTTTATTTTCTTTTTGTTTATTTAAAGAGTACAATAAATTCATCATTTTACCAGGACGTTTTGCATAATCTTTGCGTAATCTTAAAAAGTATTGCGCCAAATTGAAAGATATAATTAATTTAGACAAAACAAGCAAAAAATAAAAGGTTGATTATATTCACACTACAATTTTTATTTCTTACACCATATATTAATTATATTTAAAATTTTTAATCTTTACTCGTTATAACACTTATATTCCTAATGATTTTTTATTTCATTTTTATCATCAAACATTCAATTAGTTAACGCATTTTTGTATTTAATAATAATTTTATGTCCAAAAGTCCGTTGAAATATTTAAAATTACTTATTTTTCATTGTATTTTTTTTTAAAAAAAATAAACTAAAATTACAAAAAAAAATATTTTTTTCTCATTTCAAAGTATGAAAACAAAATATTTTGATATAAATCATCATCAATGATGAAATGTATTAATTAATGGAACATTGAATATTAGAATTCAACGGAAAAAATGAAGAAAATAATTGTTACAATTAATAAAAATTAAGAAATTTAATTACAATTAAAATATGCTGTATCAAAATAAAAATTGTGGAAAGGACCAAAGAACTCAAAAGTAGAAAAAAAATACTCAAGCGAGGAAGGAGGCAATAAGCCTACAGCTGGAGACGAAAGAAACACGTTTTTATAGGTAAGTGAAGATGAGAAGAAAAAACGTGAAATAGAGGAGGCGTTAAAGGGCTTCCCGATGAACAGGCCCAGTGATTTCAACACAGAAGAACTCGAGAAGCTTTAAATATTTTCAATTTTTATATCTGTTTACTTTCTTTCAAAATTCATTTTTAATCCAACATTCTTCAATAATATTATATTTTTATCACATCAATAATTTTTTCTTACTTTTTAACCACATATTTCTCATTATATCACTATTTAAAATACATTATTTCTTCGATAATATCAATCAAACGCAGCCTTATGTAAATTAGGACAACTTTCAATCAAAATTCATTTCAATTTTCAATCATCTATTTTTGTAACATTTAATTTTCAATAGGTTAAACTAGGGGAAGGACGTGGGGTTAACATGGGGACGGGATTGGAGTCTCTAGTTTTCCCTTTTATGTGTAGCTTATGTGAAAAGTAGATGGGCACAAATTAAAAATAAGATAGGCATGGTTTCTTATTTTTAAGGGCAGTGTTATCAACAACAAATGCAGTACACCTCTAACTAAATGTAGAGATGGTAAAAGATGAAGAGGTCGAGTTAGAGGTAGTAGTACTCTATTAATATTCAACAATTCAAAGCTAGTATGGGCTCGTATCGCTCTTGTATTTTCCGAGGGATTGCTTGTCCTATAGCACGGAAATATTCAACCTATACTATATAGTCATGTCATTCACGTATCTTTTTTATCTTTTTTTACTCGAAATGAATCTTCTACTTGTTTAAAGTTCACTAGAGTATAGAGATTTTTGTTGGGTTTGCGACACAAATTCGATTGATTTTTTCAGTAAAATATTGTTTATTTTATTACAAGCAGTTCTATATTATTTCCATCTTTAAGAATAATGTTAGGGTTTTGATATGTCACATATATATAGCTGAGTCTTCTTTACCAACTATTTTATTACGGAAGTTAGAATAATTGTAAGAAACACAATATTGTAATTCTTTCTCCATTATAGTAGAATAAAATCTTCAATTCCTTTGCCAAATTAAATTCTTGTTTTTGTGTTCATCTTGTTCTTGTGATCAATACTTCATATTTTGCCGTATAACCTCATTCCGGCCCAACAATTTTCTTTTCCTCTAAAAGGATTTGTCCATCTAGGGTACTTCTTTCACAGCATGCTTTAATCTTGAATTTTTTTTTCAATGGTCTTCCATCCTTAGAATTGAAGAAGTCATGTGCGGGACACTCCAAACATGTTCATAATGGTCCTTCTATTATAAATAATGCATAAAGCTTCAACTTGTTCACCCTAGCTAGGTTGATCAACCGAAGAAAAAAATGGGTTCTTGACTAGTTAATTTATCAATTTGTATTGGCATGACACGAAAACATTCAAAAACCCTAAATTGATCAGTTCTAAATAGTCTAACCAACTCAAATTGAATTAGGATTGAGGTAAACAAAGGTATCAAAACCCTCGAGAAACCGAATCAATCTCATCTATTACATTATCCTCCTTACCCATTCAAATATGAATTATGCTTCTTGTACACTTGTAGTTGACATCCTCTTATGTGTGGAAAATTTGATCATTAATTTGAAAAAGTATTGTTAAAATTAATGTACAAAAATCTGTAAACTCACATGATTTCAAAATTGATGTAAAACATGATGCACATATAGCATGATTGTTCAAACACTCCTCATATTCTTCAATTCATTTTCAACCTCATCAATCTTATTCTTTTCTTGAATGTCCACAAGATTATTGTGGGCATTCCAATTCAACAAATCGTCAACAACCTCGTGCTGGTTCAAAATGGAGTCCATCATACCCCTTCGAGAGTGGCCGAGTTGGTGGAGCAAGTGAACGCGGAAACCAAATGTTACGAGTTTGAATCCTCTGTCAACATTTCCTAGGTCAAGCCCGTCGCACCCGACTTGCCTAGTGCGATTTACCTTTCCTGTGTGGTTTGTGAGCTACTGCACATGGAGCGGATTTATCTAGTGCACACTCATAGTGGTCGGGCCTCCGCCCCTTCAGGGCTCCGCGACGGGCAACGACTACGGGTTCCTATGTCAGAAAAATAAAAATAGAAAATGGAGTCCATCCATTGAACGAAAATATTGTTACTTGGACATTGGGCTCATTTCAATAGCCTTCTTGAAATGACCAGTCCTACGCTTACGTGATTAAGGTCATTTCGAGAAAATAAAATTGAGAGTCCAAATGCCCACTTAAGTAATTAAGGTCGAGAAACTTTGGTATCTACCAATTTTTATCGCTACCTCGGCTGGTAGAAGAGATATAGATAATATTAACATCTGATGTCAAATTTTTCGTTTTTAGCCAATAAAAGAGACATACTCTTTAGCATTTTAAAATATTACATACTACGTTAATGAATGAATTATATTTAGTCAACATGATTAAATTCCTAATTATGACCACATTATGTGCGTGGACGTGTCTCCACTACGTTATATCATTTAAAGGTTTAAATTGTTAACGTGTTTGATGTACTAACTTAATGTTTTTAGAGGTAGCATGATTTCTCTAACAAAAAATTCACACTTCATAGAAACCCACAATAGTCATTGAACGATGCACAAATAGCAAGAACAAATGAAAACTGAAGTTGTTTGATCGAAGTTCGGCCTACTCCCCTATTTGAGAATCTAACAACTAGAACACTTTCCGGCACTCAGTACAATATGAAGATGTTTACAAGATTAAACGGTGTTTGCCTCGAATAACTTACAAGAACCCTAAATCTCCCTTTTTATCTACTCTCTGAAGTAGTTCACTCAAGAACCATGAAACCCAGCCCTTCTTTACAAATGAAGTACTGATTTAAGATCCATAACATTGGAAAACTACTTGTACATATAAAAGAACATCAGTTGTTTGGTGTTGATTCTATTAAGCAAGATCACACTTACAACAACCATCTTCAGTCAACCAGCTGTAGAGATAAAGTCTGGAGAGATGAGGGTGATAAATGGAGTAATAAGGAATCTGATCATGTCATGGTTGTTATTCCTAATATAGCAGATCATGAGAGTAATTCAAGGGGTTGTATTGAGACTCAATCATGTCAAAATGGTAAGTCAAAACAAGAGCAGTTATCGCCTTCATTCACGGCAAGTGACAGCACAAAAATAAGGATTGATTGATTCAAATCTTGCCCTTCCATTTTTTGTATTATGTTCTACTGTAACAAAGTCTATAAGGCCCCGTTTGATAGGACTTATTTTCCATGGAAAATGGAAANTTGAAAAGAGAAATCAATTTTTAGAAAATCTTGTTCAGTTTCAATTTTTCTTTAGATTCAACTGTTAAAATTTTCGATCCAAAATGAATCCGACCTGCAAGTGAATACATAGACGTTCTCCAAATTTGTACCTCGAATTCCAGAACCAAAGGAGAACCTCGATGAGCTTAAACGACATACCTACTATAACGAGACTAAGCTCGAAAGAATTTACAACAAAATAATCCATGCTCCCCATAGAGTTGCATATCCACTGTTTTGAGCCGTGTCAAAGATCTGTCTGAAATTTTTTTCTGCGACTGCTTCCACCACGTCTAAAGTGAAGGTCTGAATAGGGTGCTTATTGCTTAAAAGAGTGGGACTACTCTTATTCTCAAAAATCTTTAAATAATTTGATTTTTTTCTTAATCTTTAAGTGAAATTTACGGATATTAAAAGAAATGTCTTGGATTACTATCAACATATAGATCGATTGTAATTTAAATAAACGAATCAATTGTTTTTCCTTTATGAGACTCATAATTTCCCTTGTGACTCTCCGAATAGCTCCCCAAAATTCCATTGCCAAATTATGCCTATGTTAGTATCCTTTTTAAAAAAAGTTTATAGGGGAAAATGATTTTTGAAATAATAATTTTTTGGATAATGTAATGTCAAAAACTAGAAAATTTTAATTTACATAAAAATATTTTATTGTGTGAACGTATCATTCAAAATGAGTTTGAGAAACAAAACTCGAATTGAGCTACGATTTACAATGGGGAGAACACATCTGTAAAATCAACACTTGGAATCTAACTGTAAACCTTTGCCACCAATCTGACCTTATATCGATGCTAGTTCCTAATGTACCTTATACCCAACAGTAGCAAACAATCTTCTTTTCCTTAGATAATTTCACCAAGTCTCATGTACTATTTTTATTTAGTGACTACATCTTTTCCCGCATAGCAATCAATCATCTGCTAGAATCATTACAATTGATTGCGCTAGCTCTTCGGTGGAATAAATATTGTCAGCCACAACTAATGTATAAACTACCAAGTCTACCTCTCCATACTTCTATGGAGGTCTAATATCTCTACGAGGTATATCCGTTGCTATAGAATAATGTGGTGTTATTGGTGGTGAAGGCAAATTAGGCAAAATGTTGCTCTACTTCAACTTTGAACTAGACTGATCTAAAACTCATGTTCTCTTCTGAACTAATTTTCAACTCCACCCGAGTATTTTGATTTTATTGCTCAGTTTTATCAGAATTTTCAAGAGGAAAATTTTGAACTATTGCAAGTTCATCAAATACTAGATCTCTACTAACTATCACATTTCCTATTTCTGGACACCATAGTTTATAACTCTTCACACTTGATTTATACCCAAGAAATATGCATTTTCTAGACATTGACTCCAACTTTCTGTACCTAAATATTTTTAAATTAGAATAACTACAAAGACTTCCAAACTAGAACCCTTCTATTTTTTTTTTCAATGGCAATTGAGAATGAACGATTAATAAGAAAACAAGCTGTAGTAGCAGCTTTAACCAAAAAGTCTTAGGCAACCCAATATTCAAAAGCATACAGTGAACCTTTTCTATTAAGGTTTTATTCATCTGTTTTGTCACATCGTTTGTTGCAAAGTCTCTAACACTATCAAGTGTCTCAAGATCCCTTACGACTTGCAAAAGTTATTGAATTCATCTTAACAAAATTATAACCCATGATCTGTGCTTAGATGTTTTACCTACTTCTTAATCATTGTTTTCCATTCTGTAAAGGTTGCAAATGCATCACTCTTTTGTTTTAAAAAGAATACCTAAGTCATTCTGGAGAAAACACCGATCATTATCAACAAGAAATAAGTAAATTCTTTAGAAAACACCATTGTCGATGTCCAAATATTTGAATGGATATACTCAAGTGTTCCCTTCCTATTGTGTCTGCCTTTGGTGACTCTAACTTTTTTTTTTTTTTTTTCAAAGATACAATGTTCACAGAACTTCAATTCACGGGTCCTTTGCCCATCAAGAAGTCCTCTTCTACTCAATTTTGCTATTGCATTCTCCCTCATATGCCCAAATTGCATATATCAAAGTTTTGTAACTTCTTCATCTGCTAAGGAAGAAGCAATAACTGCCACATCCCCTATAATTGTAGAAACCTACAAAATGTACAACTATGCAGAACATTTATATTCCTTTATGACAATAAAAACACCTCTGCTCATCCAAACTCCACCTTCACTAGTCTATCTATACCCTTTTAAATTAAGGGCACTCAAAGATATGAGGTTCATCTCCAATTTTGGAACGTGCCTTTGTCCTGATAGCTCTATCAAACATTTTGATCCTAACTATACCAACTCCAGCTATATTATAAGGTTCGTTGTTTCCTATAATCACAACATCTTTCGAAACTCCTTCATATGTTGTAAACCAATCCTTTTGGGGATACATATGAAACGTACAAGTTGAGTTAAGAACCCAATCCTCATAAGGTTTGGAACCACTATCAGAAATCTCAAAAAATTCTTCTTCACTTTGCCCATCATCCACAATATCGACTTCTCCTTTACTTTCAGATTGTTTTCCATTATTCGTAGTAACAACAGCCATTCTATTTGCCTTATTGAATTTAAAGCATCAGCTCTAATGTGTCATTTCTTTTTACAAAAGTGGCATACCTTCTCTGTATATGTGGACTTCGATCCCTCTTTCATATTTCTACCAAAATTCTTATCTTGGTTCCTCTCACGAACAACCAGGCCCTTAGTCTAACTTCAAATCTAATTATAAGATGTTTTATCTTTTCCTTTGATAATAAAGCATTATAGACTTTATCCACACTGAGAGTATCATAACTATAGATGATAGTATCTCTAAAATTGGAATACGAAGGTGGCAATGAACATAAAAAGTCAATACAAGATCCTCCTCATCATACTTAACTTCTAATGCTTCTAAATCTGCAACAATTTCTTTAAACGTAGATAGGTGATCATCAGTTGACGTACCTTCAAACATCCAGTGAGAATATAAACACTATTTCAAGTTAACTCATTGATCAAACTCTTTGTCATTCAAAGCTGCTCCAATTTCAACCACAATACAACGACGCTCTTCTCTTTTAAAACATCCTGAAATATGTGATTTGATAGATGGAGATGAATTTGCGACACGACTTTCTGATCCCTACACTATTTTTCGTATTGCATTCAAGTTGAAGGCATTTTTTCAAAGCCTAACAAGGCATCATCCAAATCCATCTGCGCAAGAACAACGCGCATCTTCACTTGTCATAGAGAAAATCTCGTGTTGGATCCAATAACAAGATGTCATATTTCATCATTGCCATACATAATATTAACCTTGCTCCAATACCGTTTGTTATGAAATCAACAAGATAATTGACAAGATGAAGTAAAACAAACAAACACAAGAACACTAAGATTTTACGTGAAAACTTAAGTTGGGAAAAAACCACAGGCAAAGAAGTATTTCACTATAATCAATAATGAATATTGTTTACACAAGATCCCAATACTATCAATCAAGATCTAAAGCTCTCTCAAAACTCTATGAATGTTATATTATGTTTACAAGTCATGGTCCATATCCCTAAACATAGAGTTTTAGAATGATTGGAGTGCTAAAAACGTATTAAAATGTGAAACGGGTTTCAGCCGAAACGAATTGTTGGTCGAACGGCAACCGAGAACCAAGTGAGTATGCGCGCTCCTGTTTCGAGGGCTCAAGCGAGAGCTGGAAGGACAGCTAGCGAAAATACTCCAACTTTTTCTCCTTATTCTGTGATTTGACCTCTTCAACCAAAACACCAATACCCAACAGAATTTGGGTCATACTTCAACAATCGGAATACTCTAGATTGCAATCCATTCCAATGCTCGAAGATTTTTACATAGGGTTTACAATTGTCCAATCTTTACCATAAAAAGGCAGGGAAAACAACCGGCGTGCACTTGGACAAAAATCAAACGATTATGAGCAATTGCTGAACCAACAATATCACTTGTTGATAATGTATCCAAAGAATCAATGACTACTCCAATGAATTTTTACATTTGAATATATACCTGTAACACGTATTATAGTTGGAATTTAAAATGGAAATCTAAGTAGACATGAACTTATAGTACAACACAAATCTAATGAGATACATCACTTCCTTATTCTACTTATCTATTTGATCTGTTAAAATGTTCAGTTAATTGGTTTACATGAAAATATAACATTTCTCCTTCCTATTTGAATAGGCTAAATTGTCAAAAACATCGAAATTTGATAATGCTCCCCAAGGAATCTCAGGTTTGCTGACAATGTGCCAGGAGCTGGACTTTAATCTTCTTCAATGATATTACCACATCTTTCATGCTTGGCCTGTGTTGAGGAGATTCTGCCGCACAATTCACGGCCATGTTCATAAGTGATGATATGCACATTAGCTTTTCATTCAAGTGTCTTTCATCTTGACTTATTAGCTTGGTATCTAAGATCCGATCTATTGCATCTGGAACACAATTTGCTACCCATTTCCTCAAGCTTGAATCTTCAGAAAACATTTCATCAGTCGGCCGCCTACATGTAAAAGTTTCCATCAATATAATGCCATAACTATAAACATCACAGCTTGTCGAAACTAGCCCCTCGGCTCCATATTCTGCAAACAATACATCATTTAATCAAGTTATTTACATGAAAAAGATCAATCAATTACTTTCTGGAGAATATTGCGAGTCAGAAGATTCACCTGGTGAAATATAACCAAGAGTAGCCAGGGTAGTTGTATGCCTAATAGTTTCTTCCTCTCCTAACAATTTTGCTATGCCAAAGTCGCTAACACGTCCAACCATATCTTGATCTAGCAAGATATTGCTAGGCTTCAAATCACAGTGAACCACCGGTGGTGAGTAACCATGGTGGAGATACTCGACTGCACATGCCACATCTATCATAATGTTTAATCTCTGAATGATATCCAAGAAATGCCCATCGGAATAAATCCACTTTTCTAGGTTCCCATTAGGCATGTACTCAATGACCAAGGCCTTAAAATCAAGGTTCGAACAACTGCTAATGACTTTGGTCAGATTTCTGTGACGGAGGCTACGGAACACCGCACATTCTGTTTCGAAACTCTTGAATGCACCTTCCAATTGCAAATGAAATACTTTTACGGCAAAAAGCGTTCCGTCAGTAAAGGAACCTTTGAAAACAGAGCCAAAACTTCCTCTGCCAAGCAATTTGCTGTCACTAAACCAATCAGTTGCTCGTTCGAGTTGATAGTATGAAATTCTTTCAAGCGTTATATTAGGTAGTGAATCAGCTTGAGGTTGACCCTGCCTACTTCGGTATCTTAAGGCGAGTATGATGGCCAAGATGAGTGCTATAGATGCAATTGTTATTGAAATAAGTATAACCAACATAACTTTCTTATTCCTTGATCTGTGCACAGAACTATCTTCACAGGGTGGAACATGGAATTGAGGCTTACCACAAATGGCTTCATTTGACATAAAAGACAGGTAAGTAAAATTTTCAAAGGGTCCTCCACTTGGAATTTCTCCACTTAATTTGTTAAATGATACATTGAAATAACTTAAACTATGAAGGGCCATAAGTGACTTTGGGATCATGCCAGTAAGACTGTTGTTGGATAGATCCAGCATTTCTAGACTTATAACTTCCCCAATTGAGTCAGGAATAGGTCCTTTAAAACTATTATCAGCCAAGGACAGATTGATCAACTTTCCCATTTCACTGATTGTACTTGGAATGTAGCCTGAGAACTGATTCTTCGATAGATCCAAAACAACCACGTCACTTAGATTTGCAACTTCAGGTGGTAGGGATCCTTTCAAGAGATTTGAGGCCAGATTGAAATACAGGATATCGTTAAGATTCCAAAGACTTGCTGGTATACTGGAAGTTAGTTTGTTAAAACCAAGATGAATTTTACGTAGAGAAGTAAGATTGCCTAAGCATTGAGGCAATGCACCAACAATATGATTAGAGCTCAATGTAAGTTCACCCAAATTTTGCAAATGACAAAGACTCGTCGGAATTAATCCTCTCATGTTGTTGACTTGAAAATATAATCCTTGCAGCTGCTGTAAACCATTTAATTCAACTGGAATAGATCCAGTCAAATCATTGTAAGATAAACTTAGTGTGATCAATTTGCTCAAATTACCTATCTGTTTTGGTATATCACCCTTAAGTCCACAATAACCTGCCTCAAAGAAATCAAGATTAGAGATGTTCCCAATGGAAGCAGGAAGGATACCATTAAGAGGATTACGACCAACTGAGAGTTCTCTTAGATATCTACACCCTATCAAGGAAGAGATGAAGCTCAACTCTTGATCAGCTTCCAAATTGTTCACACTGAGGGAGAGAGATTGGAGGAACCTTAGTTTACCAAGTGTATTGGGAATTAGACCAGTAAACTGATTGCCAGAAAGGTCTAGCAATGTTACCTTCGAAGAATTTGAGATAGAGTTGGGGATAACTCCAGTGAGGGTGTTTAGGTCAAGATAGAGTTCTTCCAGATTAGGCATGTTATTGCCTATGCTAGATGGAAGTGAGCCTGAAAAGTAATTCTGGTTGAGAACTAGTTTTCTTAATCTCGAGATGTTGAAGAGGCTGTTTGGAATAGATCCCCTCAAGCTATTACCTTGCAAACTTAATACTTCCAATCCATAAAGATTTTCAAGTTCCTGTGGTATAAGTCCTGCCACATTGTTTGCTAATGCATGAGTACTCTTCACATTTTGATATTGAGGGAATTAAACGCCATCTAGAATTACAATAAAATAAAATTGCAATATTTATAAATTTACATATTATATGGAAAGTGCAACAAAATGTTGAATACACACCTTCTAAGTTGTTGAAGCCCAGATATAATAATTCAAGCGTAGTCAAATTTCCTAATTCTCTAGGAATGGTTCCTGTCAAGAAGTTGTTCTGCAAGGCCAAAATCTGAAGTTGTGCGCACCCTGACATATTGGATGGGATTGTCCCATTTATGTTGTTAAAAGCCAGCGACAGCCATCCGAGTTCTGGAACATGATGGCATATGTCTATTGGAATATTGCCCGACAATTTGTTCATATGGAGGGCTATAGCTTGCAGTGTTGAAATCTTCCATATTGTTTGTGGAATAACACCTGATTCATGCTCAAAACTCTTTTAAGTTACCAACAACGTGAGGAAAAGGTAAAGAAAACAATTAACAAAAATTCAGTTGCACCATTTAGGTTATCTAATAACTGCGATAACGTTTGAAACTGAAGTCCTTACTCAGGATCTCTGGCTTTGATAGGTTACAAAGAGAAGTGGAATGGCACCTGTAAAAGCATTTTCCGCGAGACGCAACTGTTGAAGTTTTGACAAAAGACCTAAACTTGATGGTACCCTCCCGGAAAGTAAGTTGATACTGAAATCCATGAATTTTAACCTGTGCAGGCAAGCTAACTCTGCTGGAAGCTCGCCGTGAAACCTGTTGCTACTCAGATTAAGGTAAACCAGGAAGGAGAGATTTCCCAACTGTGGAGGAATGCTGCCTACTAATCCCATGTTTGCAAGATCCAACTCTGCAACTCTACGGTGGCGTGAATTGCAGGTGACTCCAATCCAGCTGCATACAGATGCATTGATGGACCAGTTCTTTACTATTAAATGGTCGGGTTCAATAGAGATACTCTCCTTTAAAGAGTGAAGAGCAGATTCATCGACACTTATCCCTGTCATCGGCCTGGTTAAACAAGCCAAAAGGTATAACATCATTAAAGTTGCTGAAGAAATCAGGAAGCAGATTTTTACCATGATGATATATTATTTGTATTGTCGATTCTAGTCTGCCAAGAGCATTATATATAAAGGATAGTGGTTATCATGTATTAACTCATTGCTGAGTAGATTGAATTTTTTTTTTCCAAACAAGTGCAATTATTAAAACTTGGTGTTCCGTTTTAAAAAGTCAACTTTATTAAGATTAGTAGCTCAAATTCTTATAAGTTGGTCTATTTTTCGTATTTAACCAATGTGGAATTTTATCCCTCGACAATAATGACCTCATTTAATGCACTAGATATCGGCTTCACCAGTATAAGACTGGACTCAGGGGGAAAACCTGTAATCTCCTTTGCATTTGCAACTTGCTTCTGGGGCTGCTGGATGACTTTCAGAACTTCATAAATTACAGACAACTAGCTTTGGCCTCAAGCTCTGGATTAGCTAGCATAGACACTATTATCTGTACAATTTTCAACTCAAATATTTATAAAGGACTACACAAAATGTTTGCTCTAATTATTGAATGTGTAAGGATGAATTATTGTGCCAAAGTCATAAGTCAGTCTTCAAGAATTAAGCAGTGTCTATAAGTCATTGTAGTAATTAGTTTTAGTTCGTTCGTTCGTTCGTTCGTTCATAATTTATTTATTTATTTTAAATACATAATTGACAAAAAACATTGAAAGGGAATAAGTTTTGAAAGTATGAGTTCCAATGATCTATGTTGAATGTTTCAATTTTTTATTACAGATTGTTGTACAACTTATCCAAGTGATTTTGTCTTTGTTTTTTCTAGATTTTCTATAAATAAAAATTATAAAAGCTAGTTTGAGTCAGAGTGGATACAGTATATGCATAACGTATTGATCTTTCTAAAACATATGTATAATTTATTTATTATGCTGGTTCAAAAATAATGAGTTCTAATACTTTTTCTGTGAATGTTGTTTTATATTTTGGTTAATGCCATTTGTTTGATTGATAACACAATCTTGAACAAAATGATACTTCATGTCGATGTTCTTCATCAAATTATGAAAAATATAATTCTTAGCTAACGATAATGCTACATGTTATCAATGACAATCTCGATTGGATCACCTTATTTCAAGTAAACTAACTTTAACAAATTTCTAATCCAAATTGCTAGAAAAATACACGATGAAACAACATACTTAGTTTCACAACTTGAAAGAGTAAATATAGGTTGCTTGCGCAAACCAAGTAAAACCCCTAACTCTCATAAAGAACACATGAACACTTACGCTCTTTCAATAATTTATAAGACTGACCCAAATCCCTATATCGGACAAGCTTGAAATCATCAAAATAAGAATAAAAAAAGTCATAGCAAATGTTACCTATGATGCACAAGGTTCTCTATGTGACCTTTAATATGTCATGGTAGAATAATCCATCCGTCGACTCGCTAGACTAGCTCTCAATAAAATATTGGGTCTTGGTCTTGTACATGTCAAGTACCTCCAACTCTCAACAAGACTCTTGTATAGAATCAACTTTTTCACCTTCATCAAATCTTAATAATTTTATTTCCCAATCAACGGGCTGCAAACTAGCTTGCTATCATGAAGCTATCAAGAATCTTCTTAGCACAAGCTTCTTGAAAAATAAAATTTCCATCTTCTTGTTGCTTCACTTCGAGGCCAATGTAGTAAGCCACTAGCCCATAGTTCTCTTGAACTCATTAAACAATTTTAAATTATTGTCTTTAAAAATTGAATCATCCACATACAAGTAAATAATCAAAGATATCGCCATTAGAATTCATCTTCGTATAAAGGACATATAAGGACATTGATAAATCCCTTGGCTTGAAGAAATTTATGTATTCTCGAATTCCGTGCCCTTGAAGCTTGCTTTAAACCATATAAAGATCTCTTCAACTTCAAAACCTTGTCTTCATGTCATTTCACAATATATCCAAGGAGCTATGGTATGTAAACATCACCTTGAAGAAAATCTAGATCGGTGATTTGACGTCCCTTTGATGAATCTTTCAACAATTTTGAGCTGCATGGAGACAACCATCCTGATTGTTTCGAAATGAGCTATGGATGCAAATACTTCGTCATAATAACGTCTTGTATTTTATCATAGTCTTTAGCTACCAACCTTGCCTTGTAGCATTCGATTTCGCCATTTGTATTCTTTTTTTCTTTAAAAATCGACTTGACTCCAATAGGTTTTGATCTAGCAAGACATTGCTAGGCTTCAAATCCCAATGAACCACTGGTGATGAGTAACTGTGGTGGAGATACTCGATTGCACATGCCAGCCACATCTGTCATAATGTTCAATCTCTGAATGATATCCAAGAAATAAACATCAGAATGAATCCAGGTTTCTAGGCTCCCATTAGGCATGTACTCAAGGACCAAGCCCTTAAAATAATGGTTTGTACAACTGCTGATGACTTTGGCGAGATTTCTGTGATTGAGGCTACAGAACACTGCATATTCTGTATCGAAAATCTTGAATGCACCTTCGAATTGCAAATGGAACACTTCTACGGTAAATAGTGTTCCGTCAGTAAAAGATCCTTTGAAAACAGAGCCACAACTTCCTCTGCCAAGCAATTTACTATCGCTGAACCAATCAGTTGCTCATTGGAGATGAAATTCTTTCAAGCATTAATTTAGGTTGTGAATCAGCTTGAGTTCGACCCTGTCTACTTCGACCAAACTGTAAAAGCTTCTTCCAAAGCATATGGCTTTGTGCCGAACTTTTCATTTTTTGGAACGGAAGAAGCCTTACTCCATAACTGTGAGGGAACAGTAGCCGACAAATGATTTGGTCCGATTTTGGTGCCTACGATAGATATTATTAAGTCCCCGTTCGATAGTCATTATTTTGAAAAAAATGGAGTTTTAAATAGTGATTTTTTGGAGAATGTATTGTTAAATAGTAGAAAAGAGTTTTGGATTTACGTGTAAAGTATTTTATTTTATAAATGTATAGTTAAAAATGAGTATGAAAATTAAAAAGTTTTTTTTTTTTTTTTGAAGTGAGACAAATATGGGCTAAATACCATCTCAATTCCCATCTCCCACCAATCCCATATTTTTTTTTCCAGGGGTCAAGTAGGGAAGGGATCGCGGTCGTTCACGTCAGGAATAGAGATTCTTGATGTATAAGTACATTCGATTTAATAAGTACCTTGTGCCAAAATTGAGAAATTCTATGATTCAATCTCAAAGGTGCAAACAGAATTCTGGGGAAAGCCATATCATACGATGGTCAAAATGAATGCTATCAATGCAATTGTTACTGAAATAAGTACAACCAACATAAGTTTCTTATTCTTGATCTGTGCAAAGAAGTACCTTGACAAGGTGAGACTTAGAGTTAAGGTTTACCACAGATGGCTTCATTGGCACAAAAGACAAGTAAGTGGAATTCCACTTGGAATTTCTCCCCTTAATTTGTTAAACGAAAGATTGAAATACGTCAGGTGTTTGAGGGCCTTCAGTGACTTTGGGATCATGCCAGTGAGACTGTTGCTTGATAGATCCATCATGAACTAAATGCACAAGAAATCAACTTCACCGACAGATTTATCAGTAAAACCTGCAACGTCATATGCATTTTTCTAATAATTCTGTTACCAAATAGCATCCTTTGCTAAAATTGACGTCAGTTTTACCAGCAGAGACTAGAGTCGTCGGGAAGAACTGCACTTATAACTTGATCTTCAATTCTAAGGTTGAAATCTTCAATTTCTTAATGTAATTGACTTTCAATTCTTTCTATTTTTGATCTTCTATCCCAAAATATGAAAATTGGCTTTTTGTTCTTGATGAATTTTACGATATAGATGTGTATTGATAGGCTAGAGAGAGATTTCCAATATTTTGTCCAAGTTTTGCATTTATAAGAGTCGAAAATTAGGTAAAAATCGTGTTCAATTTGGGTTTTCAAAGAATTTTAATCAAAAAAATAAAAATAAAAATTGGCCCATCTGAAATATGGCATGTGCCCCCACGCTCCCTTCCTCCCTGCACACGCGCTGTTGATAAATTCTGCTACCGGTATCGAAAAAATGACCATTGAGTGTGCGCCACCCGAAGTTCTTGGACTGATCAACCTTCATTATTTTTGTCATAACTTTGTGTCCTAATATCCAACTGAAACGATTCAATGTGCATTGGAAAGCTAGCTCAAAGGGATATAATTTTTCTAGAAGTTTCATTTTTTTCAATTCGAACATTTTCTATGTTGAAAATGGGTCTTAATCTGAGGCTGAAAATCTAGAGCATAATTTGTACGATTGAAAATTGATTTGTGAAAATACTTTGACTATAATTTACTCATTTCACTTTTTATTGCATCCAATTTATCATATGTGATCTTAGATCATCGTTTTATGGTCCAAATCCACTATTGGATATTTGTATTTCTATCCCTGAACTTTGAATTCTCTCCATTTTTTGCTCCTTTTGTCGAATTTCTTCAATTTGCATGGAGTTTTCTCTAACAAACGAAATATATACATAACTAACCCTTAATTCATCAAAATTCACAATAATTAATCTCATTTATCGGCTCAGATAAATGTACAAGATATACTTAACAGCTTTGAATTATGAACATTAAAGAGGAAAAGAAATTTTGAATGTACAATTTTGAATTCTGTTTCTGAAGACATTACTTTTGGGATTGTGGGTGTTGAAAATTACACTGGATACAAAGAGTTCCTGAAGCTACTTCATAGACGAAAAAAATGTAAATTTGTTTTGAATTGGGATTGATGCCATTGTTCGACTTTTTTAGATGAATATTTCATTAATGACGGAATGTTGAAGTTCTTTAATGGAGAGTGGGCAAGGTGAGAGAAAGAGAGTTGAAACAGGTTCTTAGCGAAGGGAGGGGAGGGGAGGGGAGGGGAGGGGCGAGGGTCGGGTGGAAGAAGATCTAGTGATGGCAATGGCCCGAGCCGGCAAGCTTTTTCTCGAGCTCGTGAACTCACGAGCCGAGCTGAGCCCATGAGCTCGTTGGTTTTTTTCCTCATATTTTTTACGAGCCCACGAGCCTGGCTCAAACGAACCACGAGCCCAGCAGGCTCTGCTCGGGCTCTTCTTTTGACGAGCCGACGAGCCGCTCAGCTCGGTTGCCACCCCTAAGAAGATCCTATTTTTCTTTTTCAATTCTTTGTACTTATTTTATCTTTTGATAATGGTTTAGTAAAATTTATATTATACCCTCAACTTAAAACCATTGTGCTGCTGCTCATGAGCTATTTAGCCGCAAAACTCAACAAAATCTGTCCATGAGACGAATTCTCCTAATTTTCAAAAGGTAGGCATGTTCTTTGGGAAAAATCAAAGATAACGATGAAACTGAAACATTTGGGAAAGATTGGGGATGAAACCTGAAATATACCCAATTATAAATAGATTAACGAGTTAAATGCTTCATTTTCCACTAAATTTATACATCTGTCACGCTTTACCCATTGAACTTTAAAATACTTTTGAACTTTTACACATTACTCTATATTACCCACTCGCAAAGTTTATATTAGTTACTGAACTTTAAAATATTTTTTATTGGTCACTGAAATTTAACATGTTGCACTCCATCACTCATTTACCATTTATTAGTCATTAAACTTATACCCCGTTACGGTTTACGTTAGAATATTTCCGATTGGTAATTGAACTTTACTCACTGATTCTAACTATTCAAAAATTTAAAAAATTGTAAGTATAAAATATCATACACGAAGATATTGTCCTTCTTTTTGTTAAATAACCTTGTGACACTATCTAAAAATTATATTTTGTTAGTCTTAAATAAAATTATTGACTCTAAATCGAAAGTTTCATTACCTGTTTAAGATATAATTTTCTTGATTTGAGTCTACTATCTCAATCGAAATAAATAAATAATTTTCTATTTTATTTTTTCTACGTAAAGGAAGATTATGGTCTAAATTAAGATTTATGTCAATTTGAAGCTAGCATTCTTCTTCCTCCTTGAACATAGTTTTTGACGACTATAGAAATTATGTTTTCTTAGCCAATAATATTTCCGTCTAAGATTGAAAGTCTCATTATATAATTAATATTAATTTTATTTTATTTTCTAGATATAGATAAATCTCGTAGAAAATCAATTTTACTTGAAAAAAATTATAAAGTTCAATTACCACTGGAAAGTATTTTAAAATTTAGTAAATAAACGGTGATTGAGGTATAAGTTCAGTGACTAATAAAATATGCAGAGTGAATCATGATGTACAATGTTAAAGTTCAGTAATCACTCTGAAAGTATTTTAAAGCTAAAAAAATTATAAAACATGATGAGTGAGTAATGAGGTGCAATGTACTAAAGTTTAATGATAATTCGGAAGCATTTTAAAGTTAGTGAGTAAAACATGACGCAAGTATAAGTTAAAACATTCAACTCATAGGTAAACGGTAGGACATAAGGGCTATCCAGCTCTTTTGGCAAATTTTCTGCACTATTCTTTTTTAAAAAAAAAAATAATACTACTTGTACATAAGCACTTTCATAATTAGTTACATATAGATGAGATGTCAAAAGAGTGTAGAAAAAATTATTTGGTTAAAGAAATTTTGATCCAAACATATTTTATCACATTACGTGTATGTAAACCACTATGTAAACATATTATGTATATGTAACCCAATCATTTTTTTTTTGAAATAATTGCACGTTCAACGTCGCCAGATTGGATTCATCTGGAAGACCCGCAGTGTTTGTGTAATTCGACTTCAGAAGTTCATTAGTCGCAGCTCAATAGGTTTAGCCTGTTGGAAATATTGAATGAAATTGAATGAAAATCAGATCAACAGTTTCACGGGGTCATCAGTTGCAATGCAACACTTCGGTTTCAGACTCAGACCCTTCTTGTTCTCATCAGTTTAATCCGGTTGGTTTGCTCTTCAATGCTGTAACCTCCCATTCAATGCTTTAAAGACTTGGCACCTCATCTATGTGTATACAAGCCGACGAGCCGCTCAGCTCGATTGCCACCCCTAAGAAGATCCTATTTTTCTTTTCAATTCTTTGTACTTATTTTATCTTTTGATAATGGTTTAGTAAAATTTATATTATACCCTCAACTTAAAACAATTGTGCGGCTGCTCATGAGCTATTTAGCGGAAAAACTCAACAAAACTTGTCCATGAGACGAATTCTGCTCATTTTCAAAAGGTAGGCATGTTCTTTGGGAAAAATCAAAGATAAGGATGAAACTGAAACATTTGGGAAAGATTGGGGACGAAACCTGAAATATACCCAATTATAAATAGATTAACGAGTTAAATGCTTCATTTTCCACTAAATTTATACATCTGTCATGCTTTACCCATTGAATTTTAAAATACTTTTGAACTTTAACACATTACTCTATATTACTCACTCGCAAAGTTTTATTAGTTGCTAAACTTTAAAATATTTTTTAAGATTACTGAAATTTAACATGTTGCACTCCATCACTCATTTACCATTTATTAGTCATTAAACTTATACCCCGTTACGGTTTACTCACCGAACTTTAGAATATTTCCGATTGGTAATTGAACTTTACTCACTGATTCTATCTGTTCAAAAATTTAAAGAATTGTAAGTATAAAATATCATACACGAAGATATTGTCCTTCTTTTTGTTAAATAACCTTGTGACACTATCTAAAAGTTATATTTTGTTAGTCTTAAATAAAATTATTGACTCTAAATCGAAAGTTTCACTACCTGTTTAAGATATAATTTTCTTAATTTGGGTCTACGATCTCAATCAAAATAAATAAATAATTTTCTATTTTATTTTTTCTACGTAAAGGAAGATTATGATCTAAATTAAGATTTATATCAATTTGAAACTAGCGTTCTTCTTCCTCCTTGAACATAGTTTTTGACAACTATAGAAATTATGTTTTCTTGGCCAATAATATTTCCGTCTAAGATTGAAAGTCTCATTACATAATTAATATTTATTTTATTTTATTTTCTTGATATAGATAAAATCTCAAAGAAAATCAACTTTACTCGAAAAAATTATAAAGTTCAATTACCACTGGAAAGTATTTTAAAATTTAGTAAATAAACGGTGATGGAGGTATAAGTTCAGTGACTAATAAAATATGCAGAGTGAATCATGATGTACAATGTTAAAGTTCAATAACCACTCCGAAAGTATTTTAAAGCTAAAAAATTTATGAAACACGAAGAGTGAGTAATGAGGTGCAATGTATTAAAGTTTAATGATAATTCGGAAGCATTTTAAAGTTAGTTAGTAAAGCATGACGCAAGTATAAGTTAAAACACTCAACTCATAGATAAACGGTAGGACACAAGGGCTATCCAGCTTTTTTTGGCGGATTTTCTGCACTATTCTTTTTTTTTTTTTAAATAACACGACTTGTACATAAGCACATACATAATTAGTTACATATAGATGAGATTTAGAAACAATTATTTGGTTAAAGAAATTTTGATCCAAACATATTTTATCACATCATGTGTATGTAAACCACTATGTAAACATATTATGTATATGTAACCCAATCTTTTTCTTTTTTTTTTTTTTTGAAATAATTGCACATTCAACTTCGCCAGATTAGATTCATCTGGAAGACCCGCAGTGTTTGTGTAATTCGACTTCAGAAGTTCATTAGTCGCAGCTCAGTAGGTTCAGCCCTCAAGCTTTGAATATAAATATTGAATACGAGTTACAACAATTTATGTCAAATGTTTCAATTGTTTATATTGCTCAAAAAATTATTGAAGTGATTAATTACTTAAATGTCTTTTTCTTGGTTTCAAGAATTCTCATGAAATTTTTATGAAGGCTAGTTTTGAGTTAAAGTGGATACTATAATATACATAATTGATATATTTATGTATGTACAATGTGATCTAACAGTTACGATGTGACCGTACGTAGTTTTAAAATTTTGGTTAATAACCTATGAATTAACTCACTATATGCACTTGAAACTGTCCAGAATACTCCTACTATTTGTTACTTCCTTCCATGATTCGAGTATTCTAGGCAAGTTTATTGCAGTCAAGAAGAGTAATTTCCTATCTCATTCATCGAGTTCAATGTAACGATGTATTGGGAGACAATGTTACAGTTTATTAGAAATTGAACAAAAATGAAACTGGAAACTTGCTGTGATGCGGGGAAGAAAATGATAAGCCTGCTATGACGGCAGGGAAGAAGAATTAATCCATTCAACTTAAGAAATTACAATGCATACTAGTTTATTTATAGAGAAAGATCTAACAAAATATTTAACAAACTAACAACTAAAAACAAACTTTTCTTCTTTGATCTTCTTAGACCTTAAAAGAAGAAGAGGCTAGAAGGTGAGCTGAACGTGAGCTGAGCTGCGATCTGTTGTGCTGCTGAGCTGAATATGCAATTCCAACACTTCCATCTTTCCTAACAGTATCAATGCAAAGACAATTCTATTTTGAGGAAATTTGTTTTCGTATCACACTTTATAGTTCGATAATTTTACTATCTCCTAAAGTTCTCGTGTTCCTATCTATGTTCAATTTTTTTCTATTTTAGTAGTTTTGAGTTATTTTATGTTCAATTTATTCCATTGTGTTCGTATTTTCAATGTTCTGATGAATCTCCATGGATATTGCTGGATATTCATGATTGTTTACTTCACCATTGAGGAGAAGCTTATGAATATGCTCAAGTTTTCCTGCCCAAAATCTCTACCATTTAGACCCAAAAAGATAAATAGTTCACCAAAGAGTAGGAATCTGGAGGCATATAAACCTCGGAGTTTAGTAAATACGGAGGTCGAGTATAGTTGTAGGAAAAATTGAACACGGGCAAGGAAAGTAAGAATAATGCGAATTTCTACTAGTATTGGCAAATATTGATTTTTCTGAAATCAAATTGGTTGATCCCACTTTTGTCGTGCAAGGATAATCCTTTATTACGGGTAAATAATGAGAGATTACTGTCATCAACAGTGCATATGTGTTTTGGTGACATATCTGAAATGTTAAATCATTTAGCTAAGGCTGTCCCAGAGCAGAACCGAACCGAACCGAACCGATCCGAAATTTTTTCGGGTATTTAATAAATGGAACCGTCGGGTCCAAATATAATTATGGAACCATTCGGGTTCGGTTCCGTTTGGTTCCGTGTCATAATTATTTTTTTAATATTTACAACAACACTATATAAATACAACTAATGATATTTCATTCGTAACTTTTACAAATTAACGTAGCTCAATTCAAAAACATATAAATAACTAGCCGTCCAATAAGATTAATTCAATGCATACAAATACCAAAAAGTAGATATTAATATTACAGCAAAACTACATAAAATATATTCATTTGCTTCAAATTAAAATGGG
>OU503056.1:5078733-5092027 GCA_912172775.2 Fraxinus pennsylvanica
TTTCACTCATATTTTAGACATCATCTAAATTTGATATTTAACTAATTTCTACAAGTTTTAGAGCATTTTAACGTGTATTTTGATGTTGTGATATAGATTGATTAAATTGAAGGAAATAAGCAAAAGTTGGCAAAATTGGATAAGAAGACGGCTTAGGAGGCAAGGAAGAAGAGAAATCATTGAGAGCAAAAACAACAACAATTTAGAGAAGAATTCAAGTGTCAAAACATTTTTTCTTATTCTTTTCTCCTCCATGTTCTTTATTTTAGATTTTTATATGTTGTTTCTTGTATTCATGAACTAATTTTATTATCTAGGGTATGATGTTACTAAACTTGATACATGTTTGGATTCTAATATAGTTATTTGGTTTGATTTTTTCGTTAATTTATTTGTGTTGATTCTTGCACAATACTTTCAATTACCTGATCAATAATTGAATGATTTGATGCCTTAAATTTCGGTACCGAGATAAGGAGATTTATGCGCGATCTAAGAATAACATAACCTAGATTTTGTAGATTTCGAAAGAAAATATAAAATCTTTGAGGCTTATACCATTTAAGAACCATGCGCATATAATTTCTATAGTGTTAATTCGGAATAGAGATATTAGAATTAAAATATAAAAATAGGTTATATTCAGCACTCGAGAGAGGGAATAGAATTAACATAAGGTTCTCGCCTATAAATTCAAGAAAAATTGATAGAAGTAACTATAGAAGTTGAAAAACTTTATTGATGGTGAGGTGAAATCAATCCATATGCCTTCTCATATTGATAACTCTCCTATAATTTGCCCTTTTTTTACTTGAATTATCACACATCCACGTTAATTTAGTGTAGAAACATTGATTTTAGATTCAATTTTCTAGATAAAGTACAATACTTAGTATGAATTAAATTACAATCCCTATAGGTTCGACAATTGTGTTTTTGGTGTCAATTGGTGTCTTGTAAGTATCTATATGGTTATTTGTTGTGAATGTCAACATCTCTTTAGTAGAAAGGCATGAACGCATTAATGATCATGTGTCCTTGCATTGAACTTGTAAATATTTCAATCTTTTTACTTTATCCTGTTATAAGTAATTTTGGTATATAGTGGGCAAGTATACATATGAGGATGATACTTCAGATTCTTTCTTCTTTTCTTCTTATTTTGTGTTTTTGGTGTCAATTGGTGTTTGTGCGGCATATTGTTGTCTCTTTAATGAAAGCTGTTAACACCGACCTCCGAGGTGATTAAGGTCGAATTGATCCATGTCATTAGCAGAACATATGTTGAGCTCGGTCATGTGAGGTCAGCTCGGAGGTAGATACCTTCTGCGAGAAGCTTGTGTAGTCTTTTAAGGCAAGGAAGTATATAATGATTGAGAATCTCTGACAGGATATATGAGCCACCAATCACAGAAATGCAGTTGGAGAGATCTTACATCAGCGCCCACATAATCTTCTAATCAGAAGTGTTAGCATCCCCCACTAAGAAATGCATTAATTACTGGGGTCCACTTTTAATTAATACTCTAAGTAATCTGACAGAATCCAGCTCGGCAACCATTCTTATCGCACTAGCCACTATACTTCTTCAGCTCGGAATTCCAGTGAAAAGACAGAATGTCCAGCATGTATGCATATTTTCCCTATAAATAGGGATCCCAAGCCCAAAAGGAAGGGAGAGAAAAAAAAACGTAAATACAAGCATATACAAACTCTTAGCACATTCCCATGTTTACAATATCTCCTATTACTATGCAAAGAGATAGATTGTATCATATTCTTGTAAACTCTTGGTCATTTCAATAAGAAATCCATGTTTCTTTCTTTAATTTGGCTTGAATATCGTTTATACAAATTTCAATGTCAACAAAAGCTAAATGGTTTCGACCCAAGTGACGAGGTTTACTGCAGCCAGGCAGATAGGGGAAATTGCCAAATCACATCCTCAGGACCTGAATTCTCTGTTGAGCAAGGTATGGTTTTACCCCTAAGATTGTTTTAGTTCTCCGAGTACTGGTTTCACTCTATAACATGTTTTGGTCATACATTCTGCTCTCTTTCTTGTTTATATTTGGTAGCCGAATTTCATTGAATCACTGGAGCAAAAATCATGTCATTCAGTTCTTATTAGTGTAATTTACTATAGTATTTTGGTGTCATAATGTTGTTTTGTACAATAGTTTTATTGGATAATGGTCCACTGGAATGATAGTGTCATTGAACAGGCTCCAGATCAACTTTGATCTAATGTACCTAGTGAATTTTGTTTATTACGTAGAGTGTAGCACAAGTCCAGTTTAAATTCCTACGTTTGACCTTTCATTCATAACATGCAGGTGTCCCAATATCTGCACAGTAAAAAGTGGATACCAGGGTTGCTGCAGCTCATGCTCTAGGAGCTATTGCTGAGAATGTAAAACATACATGTTCTTTTGGTCCTATATAATGAGAAAACCTCTCACATAGAGGCATCGAGTCTTTTATTGAGTATATTTAACATGGTATCAGAGCCAAATTTTTAAATTTTTCTTTCGTTTTCTTGATAGGGCTTTCTCAGGTGGGCTCGTCCCGTCCGCATCCAATTGAGTCAATGTTTTCTTTTTCCTGTGAGGCTTTCAAACTCTGTTCTCGTAACGATTAAAAAAAACATTCTTCTTGTGTTTGCCTCGTTGGTGAAACTGTAAAAATTTAAGGAATTTAAACAATTTTTTTCCAAAATAAATCCCTCTTAACCCCAAAGCATCTTTCTCTTTCACGCTCAGCCTGCTGCCTGTGGAGAACAGAATCTACACTTTTAGATAGCACGCTGCCTGCCCCTATACGGCAAATTAAATTCTCGAGCTGTGTCTTCTCCTTTGTTCCCGGTAAACTGCTATTTCACGCAATCAATCCATTGACAGGATGGGAGGCATTAAAAAAAAAAGGCTTCCAGCTGTACTGCGTATATTTCTCCTACGGTTTTGGATGTGAAGGGCAGATGAGTCAATTTTTCGGGGACACAGATGATTTTCTGTCCGGCACATCTTTTAAGTTTGGTTGGAGTTTCTTCTCCCGTCTCTACATCGCGCCTCTTCCGTCGCCTATATTGTGCATCGCCTTTGTGAGTGGCAATGTGTTTTAATTTTTTGGGCCATTGGTTTAGTCTGGATAAATTGATTGGGCTGTTTAGGTAATTGGGCCAGTTTATGGGTTGAGTGGAATTGATTTGGGTTAATTAATTGGTTGGGTTTTGATTGGGCTGAATTTCAGTAATTAGGTTGTTAGTTTAGTGAATAAGTTGCTGGGCCTGGGTCTAATCTCATTGATTGGACTGTTGCTTTAGTTGTTGGGCATGTATCTAATTTAATTGATTGGGTTGGGTTCTTGTTGATTTAATTTGGTTGCCTAATTTCTTTTGGGCTAGATCTATGAGGTGTATTAGGCTAAGGTTTAGGATTTCGGTTGATTGATGAGTTTGTGGCTTGGTTTCACCAGTGTCATTGGTTTTGTGCATGTGGATATATTTGTATCATGTGGTTGTCAACAGGCTGGATTTCTGGAATGGGCATGTACTGTGGTATGGCTATTGGGTTGTGGATGATTGGGTTGATTCATTTTATGGTTAATTGATTGATTTTATTGTGGGTCGAAAAAAAAAAAAACTCGTTGTGTGGTTTTGGATTCTCATAGGAGGATCATCTTCCGGTGTTTTAGCGTTAGACTTTTGTTGGAGCACATTTTTCGTGTTCGACTCAGTTCTCCCGACATTTCGATTCTCTTTGGTCACAACTCAACCTTTCAGGTGTGAGTTTCTTCTGGTCGTCCACGGTTGACTGAATTTTTGTCAACGTATGACTCTTCTCTGGTTATCCAGTGTGGTGCGAGCATTCGGTGTTTCTCGTGGTTTCTCGTCGTTTCTCGTGGTTTCTCGTTGTTTCTAGTTATTTCTTTAGAGCATTCTTGGAGTGGTTTTTGAGTAGTTCTTTGTTCTTGGTTTCTCGTCGTCAGTAATTTTCGTAGTTGGTTATTTTTTGTTTTGGATTTCTTCTTAGTAGGCTCAAGTATTGTCATCGTCGTCAATTCATGATTGCAAATTGATGCTTTTACCAGTATCAATTTGAAGGGGGATGTCAAAGAAGATTGAATAAGATTCCGAAGATCAGGAAGATTGAATAAGATTCTGAAGATCATCGAATATTGCGATTATATATAGATAGATTGTTTTTACCATTAATTAATATTGTAATTTATTGCTTCCTTATTTAGTTGTTCTTTTGGTCCTATATAATGAGAGAACCTCTCACATAGAGGCATCGAGTCTTTTAGAGTATTTTATTGAGTATATTTGACACTTATTAGTGTAATTTACCATAGTATTTTGGTGTAATAATGTTGTTTTGCACAATAGTTTTATTGGATAATGGTCCACTGGAATGATAATGTCATTGAACAGGCTCCAGATCAACTCTAATCTAATGTACCTAGTGAATTTTGTTTACTACGTAGAGTGTAGTACAAGTCCAGTTTAAATTCCTACGTTTGACCTTTCATTCATAACATGCAGGTGTCCCAATATCTGCACAGTAAAAAGTGGATACCAGGGTTGCTGCAGCTCATGCTATAGGAGCTATTGCTGAGAATGTAAAACATACATCTTTGACTGAGCTCTCTAATAGTTTTGAAATGAAAATTTCAGAAGCTGGGATTTCGAGCACCTTCACCGACATCTTGACTTGGCCTAACCGCAATCCTGAAAATTCAGCAGGCACTTCATTTAGAAGGTTTTTTTCCTTCCATTTTCTGTGTATAATATCATATACACTATACTTGCTTTCATTTTACTGGTCGGTCATACTTCTTGCATGATGGCATTCCTCGAGTATATTAAACTGTCCAAGTTGTTTAGATTATTCTTCTGAGGAAAATTCAACTTCCACAGTTTTGATCTAAACAAGGTGTTGGAATTTGTGGCTTTGGTAGCATCCGGTGGACAGGTACTTTCCTTCCATCTATCTCCCTAGGCCCAAAAAGCAAAAGAATATATTTCTTTGCAGAATTTCATACATGATTGGACATCCATCTATTCTATGTCTATTAACAGATATATTTTGTTTATCTACTCTTTGCAACTTATTTTGTGTTTGCTTTCAGTTTCTTCCGCTGAATTATTATCATCATATGGATCCGCTGACATGATTACTATTTTTCTTTTGTTTGGTTGGGGTGGTGCAACCCTCAATCTACGAGAAAAATTAGTAAATATCTCACTTTATTTAGTGAAAGTATAACAACTCCATTTGAGCGTTTTTCCTTGTACAATACAAATTGTGATAGGAGGAGAAATATTGTGTGGCTTTTGGCGTGTGAGTTTCTTTATTTTGCAAACAAAGCAGGAAATGTGTCAGAGGCATTGGTTTAAAGATAGCACCAATCTTGTTCAGGCAACAAAGCTTACACTCGTTCACATTGGTTCATCCTATAATAAATAAATAAAAAAAAGTTTTTTGCTATTTGTCTTCAAAATCACTTGAGTTTGATTTATTTCTTCTTGTCTTCAAAATCACTTGAGTTTGATTTATTTCTTCTCATACTGTAGCTGTGATTAATGTTTATCATACGATGGATGAGTTAACATCTTACTGATGTTATCCATGGTTTAGTATCCTGAACTCCTCGTTTTAGTGAAACTATGATAATTGCTCAAGCAATGAAGATTTCTCTGCCAAAGGATTAATGATTTATGAAACTCTGGAGATTCGCTACTCAGTATTAATGACTTTGGAATAGTATCGTATTTTTATTGCTTGTCTTCAATTACGTTGCACATGGCATCCGCACTTCAATATGATTGTAGTTTTTATCGTAGAAGATCAATAATATATTATATATATGGAGGAACTTCGATAATTTACTTTAGTCTCCCTCCATGTCTTACTTTTTTAAATTACTTAACTTCTTAAAACTATCAAATAATGTGAAGTTATGTTAAAAATTGTAAACTGAACTACCTTCTTCCCTCTAAAGTACCTTCCTTCAAATTTTTGAAAATATGTTGCACTTTTTTTTCATTTATGAATAGCATTTTAGTTATATATTTTGTTTCTTACATTTATTTCGATTGAATAGTTTCTTAATAAAAATTATATTCCTAAACCCTAAGTGATATATATAAATATACACAAACTTTGAGTTTGTCAATGTAACTAAACATATTAGCGCTTGTGTGGAATATGGATTTTCACGCCGAATGATTTATTCATTATAAAAGTCCCGTTTGAAGGGCTTCTGCTTTTGTTACTTGTAGAGGAGCTTCTCGAGTAATCTAATTTAGGCTATCTTTCTCTTTCCTAGCAAGATAAAAAAAAAAAACTTCCAAAAAAAATTTTTAGAAGCAGTTTCTTAACCTCTTTTCAAGTAGCTTTTGGCTTTACACTACCAAACGGGTCCTAAGCATACTTGCTCCCCACCTATCTAGATTTCCACATCGAATGATTTATTCGCTAATAAGCATGCTTGCCGATCTTCCATCTCAAATATGGACTGTACCCCACTGACTTGGCACAAGAAAAGCTGGTCATCTTTCTTTTGCAATGGCATTTTCCTGGCAACCTGTGACGAATAGAGCACTGCCATCATTAAATCACAGTTCACGACTAATAGAAGATTAGCCCTAGAATCTAGATTATACTTAAAAACAGAAAGACAAAACAGAGAAGAAAATTGAAGATTAGTGGCATCTCCAAGCCTTGGAATACAAGAACACCATGACCGTAATCACCCTTCCACTGCAATTCCCTCTCATTCTCCAAGAAATTATATTTCAAGAATTAAACAGGAGAAAGAAAAGAGATTCCTAAATCACCGCCATCCCCATTAAATTCTGTTAAAGTTCCAATGCAATCTACCAGGCTACCACTTCTACTGCAATTTCCACTTCCAAATGCGTGGTAGAGCTACTACCCCCACCATGAAAGCCCTTACAATGGGTAAAAGTTGGTTTTGAATTCTGTTGTTTTATGTATCCAATGTCCCAATTGGTGATGTGCTGGTATGGTATGTGTACTTCCCTTTTGTCTAATGCCTTCAGTTTTTGTTTTCTGGCTCTTTTATGTGTTTATGCTTATGTTATTTTAAGTGCTAGTAGTCGTTAGAAACTGATAAACTGTTGTGAATTTTCTTTCGCTTTTAAGAGAGCATAGACCTTCGAAAATGATTTGTAATGTCAAGTTAGTAGGACTTCTTAGGAATTTACACTTTATCATGACTTCTACATGCGTACTCCATTTTACGTCACATTTATTGGCTTTAAAATCCCTCCTATTGTAAGAACACGCTATAGAAAAGTTGCTAGATGTTATCTCGAAATGCTTCTCTTGAAATATATCATGTTCCTGAAAGCCACTTGAACTTGATCATTCATTACCTTGTTTCTTAGTCAGCAATCAAAATCAGACTGAGAATTTAAATAGAGAACCTTTATTCTTTAGTTCAGCAAATGAAATTCAAGATAACTCACGAACTTCAAAATTTATTACTACCCTGCCTTTGGCGGGGAAAGGGGAGGATTTCTATGTTCACATGTTCGTTGGTGTCCATAGCTTATTGATTCTTGATGGAACGAGTGCAGGTTAGATTTGTATGTAATATTGTGCGTGCACTTGATTTTTCAATTGACTTCGTTTTAGGAGTACGATATAGCAAGTGAAAACAGCAAGAATTCTCTGGAAAGATTGGCTCGACAAAAGCAGAATCTTCTGCGTCGATTGGGTGAGTGTTGTATCAAATTTTACAACTAAGTATTTGTATCCATAAGTCAAATAATCAGCAATCCCCTGATACTGAATTTTAAGGCCTCAACAGTACTATCTGTTTCTTAGTGATGTAGTGAATAAAATAGTCACGTCCTTTAAAAGTTATTGATAACTGATTCTTCAGTTGTAGGCTCAGATTGTTAACATGTTTCATACTGGAAATAGGAAAACTCTTGTTTACAGTATGATCTAGACATGGTTCTGGTCAGCCTATTTATTCCATTTTAGTATGTTTTCCTGGAGCATGCTATGCACATGGTATTAGTGGAATTCTGATCACGAGCTATATTTATTATTTATTGATGCCTTTCAGGTCTCTCAATATATTCTCTAATTCATAACATAAATGCGTAGAGAATTTCACATTTGCAACTATGAGATTACCTGGATTTATCTTTTGTTTCCACTTACGAGCTGTGTCATACATTTTGCTTAATGAATATGGGCATATGGCCAGATGGTTACATTTTATACACGCATTGTATCATACAAGGAGACGTCCTTACTGATTTGTCTTCCAGCTGATTAAAATTGAGATTAATAGCAGTTAAATGAAAGCCACCTTACTTAGATCCCCGGATCGCATTATTGGATTAGTTGGCGCCACAGGACAAATTAGTCATAATTGTTTATCGTTTTTTCCTATGCTTGTTAGTTCTTGTATGTGCTAAAAAGGATGAACAGGTCTTCAGCAATATTTACGAGTTAATGGATCAAACTTTTCTTCGATTCAGATAGTCAGAATCGAACCTTCACATGTTGTAATGCATATGGTGTGTTGAGATCCACTTGTTTGAGTACATTCTGATCTTCACAAATGTAGTTTTTTATGAGGCTGTCTGTTTATGGAGGTGCTGATGCAGTGTTCTTCTTCTTTTCCTTTTTTTTTGAGTGCTGTTTCTTCTTGATTTTTCTCTCATTTATATTACTATATTTTGGTTATAATTCTTTGTTAAAGTCCTGCATACTCCATCAACTTGGCCCTTTACCATTTGCTGAATAATTTGTTATCCATGAATTATGATGCGTGTTCGGAATGTTTTTATTATTTTGTTTCTGTAGTTAGACATGTTTGATTTCTTCTTCTTTGTGGATGTTAAGGAATCATTTTTTTGTTGCCTTATATTTTACATTCTTATCTGATCTTTCTAATGCAAAAATTTTATGTACTTTTTGATGCAGCAACTTGGAGATGGTGTTTCTGATGAAGAAGGCTTTGAGAATGATGGAGATGGGGGTTGGCCTTTTCAATCTTTTGTTGAACAACTCCTTGTTGATATGTTTGACCTGGGTATAGATAATATTTTGACTTTCCTGCATTTGAACTTTTTTTCATAATTCTCATGAGAAATTAATTTCTCTAATTTTGTGTTCTCAGTTTGGGAGGTTCGCCATGGCAGTATCATGGCCCCGAGAGAGATATTGACCTATCAAGGTGCTAGTGCAGGAATTCTGTCTCAAATGAGCTGCAAGGCTGCATCAGTTTCTTATTTGAAAGCTAAAGATGATGAAAATACAGTGAAGAGAGAGAGGGAACTTGATTTGAATCTATTAGCTCTGCTAGAAGCTTTGGAGCCAGTTTTGATGTGACCAAGGTTGGAAAATGTTTCATGTCCAATGACAGATATAACAACCACTGCCACTAGTGATGGAGATTTGGACATTTGTGCTAAAGTTGAAGACAGAGGAAACATACCTCGTATGCAATTAAATGGTGAAATTAATGTTAGTTCCATTAAGGTGGAACTTGAACCTCACATTTATAGCACATGCCATTCTAATATTCATCTAACAGAGGCAAGGAGTTGTACTGAAGACACGGATTCAATAGAGAAGAACATGCTTGAAAATTTTGCTGAAAATGCCGAGCTGATGAACTTGGTTAAAATGACTAGAAATTTCTGGCTGAGAAATTCTGAATTTCTGCAAGATTGTACAATTCGTTTCTTGTGTGTCTTGTCCCTGGACCGGTATGATCTTGTTTAATTATATAAACCATTCATAGCTTTTTGTTTATTTCAAAGGTAACTAGTGTAGTTGAAACCGGAGAAGTGAGCCAGAGAAGTACCAATGACTTGTAGAAAAGATATTTTCTTACTTTGGATGTATTTTTCATTTTTATGTCAATAATTTGGTTTCAACATTTAATTTATATCTGAATTAACTTTGTTGGATGGGTGTAATCTTACAATCGCATTCTATTGATTCTTGAGTGATAATTATAACGAAGTTTTACTATAGACAATATCTCCTTGTACTTTGCCTAATCTGTTGTTGAATTTCTTCTATCTGTACAGTTTTGGAGACTATGTCTCTGATCAGGTTGTTGCGCCAGTCAGGGAAACCTGTGTGCAAGCGTTGGGTGCTGTCCTCAAGTACATGCACCCTACATCAGTTCATGAGACTCTAAATATTTTGTTGCTGATGCAGGTAAATATTGAGTAGGAATTTTTTCACACCATAAAAGAGAGATGGTCTTTTGAGGATAATCTTTGTTTTTTTATTGCAATATCTTTTTAATTATTACATCTGCTTCTTTCAGTGTAGACCAGAATGGGAGATCCGCCATGGGAGTCTTCTGGGTATTAAATATTTAATTGCCGTGCGACAGGTACTATTTTTTTGATGCAATAAATTTACTGTTTTCTGTTTGTGTAATTTTTATTTTTATTTATTTACAGTGATTCTGGTTCTGTTAATATTCATTTCACTCGCTACTTTGCTTTGTATTGTTGTGTTTTGGTTACTCAGATTAACTTTTGCCTTTTAATTGCATGGAGTGTAATGCAGTATGAAATTTAGATTGCTTTGCTTGCACAATATTTTGTTTGGTTTAATATTAAAGTTCTTGCCATTGACTATCGTTCTAATATGCAATCTTGATTGTCTATATGGATGTTGTTGATAAGGAACTCCTTGCATCTTTTATAGGGAATGAGTCTTCTCTCCTGTAACATGTTTCAAAGCAGCTAAAAGAATAAGTTCTCTAATAGTCATAGATTGGTAAATTCTAATCATACTAGTACTATGCCCGTACAATGTACGGGCTTTGGTATTTTTAAGTTAATGTTAGTGTATCAAATATTAATGGAAAACTAAATTATTGTGAAAGTTCAGTAAGTTTTTATCTAACATAATAATTAGTAAAATTTCATAATGATAAAATTCTAGTAAGATTTAAATGAAAAGTATTTAGTAGCCAAATTTTTTTCCAAGGAAGAAATTAATGAGACAATATTAATCTTTCTAAACTTGCTAACGTTTGACAATTCATATTTGTGCTTTGTACCAAAATATTTATTGTACCCACTGAATAAGAAAGAAAGTTTAGTGAAAAATATTCAAGTGCCTGCATAATCATTAACTCTGGAATAAAACTTTGTCAAGTTGTATTGCTAAAGTTTTATCGAGACCATCAGAATACCACCTTGTTGAGCAAACTTCAAATTTAGCGGAAAACCATTAGTGTGGGGATAATATATTTTTTCATAATTTATTTATTTATTTATTGTTATTATGCAAATGATTTGCCGCTTCGAAATGGGGATCGGCTTGTCCAGTCATCGTGGGGGTCGAGGGGGTAGGGGAGGTGATCGTTTGATTTCCCGCAAGTGAACGGGGTCGTGATAACGGTGGATTGCCCAAGAAGCAAGAAGAGATTCAAAGACAACAATTGTGGGTATGGGTAGAAGGAAGTCAATTTTACCCTTAAAGCTTGGATTTGCCTCTTTTAAGATAGTAGGGATAAAATGGGATTAAAAAAAAGCTTCACAAATGAACAGTGAACGGTGGGTTGCCTCTTTTAAGATAGTAGGGATTAGCTTGAAAGCCAGCTGTCATAGTTCTGCAGTTGATGTCTCTGTTATATAGTTACTGCTACAGAACATGATCGTTGACAAGATCCGTATGATAAATTTCTTTCACTTCTGTGTAGCTGAGATGGACTTCTTCAGAATATACCCTGTTTATTATTTGATGGATTCATCATCTTTAACTTGTCTTTATCAGCATTTATATTGAAGTTATAGTTTGTCTTTTATGGGAATGCTAAGATAATAGCTCTCTTTAACCTCCAGAAATCACCTCATTAATGGATGCAGTTCACGCATGTCAGTTTGTACCTAAGATCCCAGCCTACAAGTTGTTCTATGAACGGGATGATCACTATTATCTGAGATCCATTCTAAGATCCTTCATAGAGAACAGAATTGGATAGAACTTTCTATAATAAATAAGCTTCAGATGTGTTTAGATGAATTGGGGTTTATAATTTTATAAACTTATGCAGGATCTATTTCAGACTGTTTTAATATATTTCTCATCCACGCTACTGTTGGGTTAGGAGGCTTTGGATATTTATTGACTATTGAGTAACCAAATGTCCGTTTCGTTGAGAAACTTCTAGAGAAACCAAAAGACCTGCTAGATCAATTTCAATCCATTTCCAGAACTCTTATGGTTCTGTAATCTGTTGGTTTACATGTTTGTTTAAATAGTGCTATACTTATCATTCAATTCTTCACATTGCAATTACTTGAGACTCTCAAATGACGAGTGTTACTTTACTTCTTTATACCAGGAGCCAATTTTTAGACATCTCACTTTACTTGGTGAAGCAGCCATCTAGGTATCTTTGTTAGAAACAACTGTCAAGTGCTGTCTTTGTTGGACTCTTTTAACTTAAGAGAATTGTTCATTGCAGTTTGACTACTTTCCTCCAATATAATGTGTCCAAATTATTGTATTACTGCAATACATAGCTTGATGTACTTATTAGTTGATTTGTAGCTTCTTTTTTGATCAACTCGGCAATGATTATTTATTTATTTATTTTTTGCGTGTGGGGTACGAATGGTGGGGCCAGCTGTGGTGATTCCTGGGTTTTTCTTTGTGGTTGTTTTTGGTGGCTGGGATTGATGAAATGAAACTTTTTTTTTTATTGTTCAAGAATAAAAAACAGAATTTTGTAGTTAACAGTCTAATTTTTAGTTCATGAGACTGAATAGTCTTTTGTGACATTGTGCAGTTGCGTTCTATCAATTTTACGAGTTCAGTTATTGGATATTTATAGTGTTGCTTTACCTTTCACCTTTTTCTTTTTGACAATTTGTATTTCTGTTGTTTTATGTCCTTATCAAACTCTATTCACTAGATACAAAATTTCAGCTTACAAAAATTTGATTACTTAAGTTATGTATGGAAACTTGAAATTCTCATCATTTAACATACCATTTGTTGCATTTTTTAGTATATGTTGGGTATTGAGATATTGCTTTTAAATATTTGGTTGTATGGCTAGGTTCTAGATTGTTGCAAGGCCCCTGTATTTGTGTGCCTCCGGTTTGACAATTGTTATAATTTTGTGACATCCTAAGGATTTTTTGAATATTTCTTGATGTGTCTTTATTGTGTCGCAGTGTAATGAATCTGTTGGCAGAAATTTATTCTCAGGAGGAGATGATCCCAAAGACGTTTGGCACCTTGGGAGAGAAATTGGAAGATCT
>OU503056.1:5097853-5124462 GCA_912172775.2 Fraxinus pennsylvanica
CTTCATTTTCTTCACATAAGATTGGAATTTCTCCTTTTCTTGCTATATATGGATTTAAGATGATAGTAATTAGTCTATCACTAGAGGTGTGTCGCAAAATGGAATGCCAAAAGTATCTAAAAAAAAATTTTTCGGGGGCGCTGCCCCCGAACCCCCGTGAGCCTCCCACCCCTTCAACTCTAGGACCCCCCTACTTCAACAAGCTGGCTCCGCCCCTGGTATTTATGATTGGCAAAATTCACTATCTGTTTCTTATAACCCAATTTCTCTCTCTCTCTCTCTCTCTCTCTCTCTCCCCCTCATGCCTCTTCAGTTGAGTAACAATTATCTAGCCCATTTGAGCACCTGTTTTGTGTGGAAATAGCCTCTGAGGCTTAGTTTAATATATCATTTGTTGTTATTTTATGATTTAATTAAGCCCATGTTTGGGCTCCATTAAAATGAGATTTGGGGGGAAAATTTGTTTTGGAGTAGCGACATTTTGGAGAATTATGGTTAAAAAAATAAGGAACAGTTTTGGGTTTAAGCGTAACATTTTTTTATGGGAGAATGTGTGGTTGGAAATGAGTTTTAGAAAATGCATTTTTGGAAAAATGGAGCCCAAACAGGGGCTAAATACCTGCAAGAGTAATTACAAATTTGCTGGCCTTCGTTATAAAGTTTATAAATATCATGGTGGAATGAAACTCGTGGTAGAAGACATTTTTAACCAGGTGTTCCTTACGTGCTAAATGATATTAAGTTGCATATTTGTCAGTTGGTTTATCCTCTAGGGTTTAGTGGAATATCACATCATGAAAATTTTCAGCTTGCTAGGCACAGTTGGAAAAACATTCCACTTTAGGTAATATGATCATAATGATCTTTGATGCTGTAGGTGAATGATTTACGAGAATTATATTTTGTACACCATTTTTTTAATAAAAATAACTAATATATGAAAAAGTTTCCAGATGATTAAAAAGGGTACTTATTCAAATTCCAAGAAATAGAACTCACAAAGAATATGTGTAGCAAGGTGTGGCCTTTGCCTGTTTGCACTAACATGCTCCTCTTACAAAGCTTAAGCATTGGAAAAATCCTCTGTGCTCGGGTTTTTATTTGTGTTATGTACTTTCTGTAAACATGAATTACCAATTAAAGCTTGTTTGGGAAATTTTTAGAAACAATTTAAATTATAGATAGAAAGAAATGGGTGGTGGATTGGTGGGTGATAATTGTCGGTCCTATGAAATGTGTGGATAAAAAGTGGTTGGACCATTTATAAACATTAGCATAGCATAAGCTTAATCAGTGTTATCAATCTGGGAAGGTATCTTAGCTCTCTTTTTCTAAGTAATCAGCATGTTATTATATTTCCTCTTTACGTACTTGCTTCCACATCATGCAATAAACCATGATGGAGTAGTTGCTTTGTGACATAGTTTAGAACAAAATAGAATTAAGGATGGTGGAAAAGTATAAACCAACATTGATACGAGGTGCTGTGGCATCCAAGGTTGCAGCTGTATTAAGATTTAAGTGAGATAACTTTTGATCTATCCTTGTTAAATGACATTTGCATTTGAGTTTCTTTCCTTTCTCTCCTGTTTTTCATTTATTATCTCCATTGAAGTCATTTCAACCAGTTCCTTCCCTTTGTAATTATGATGCAATGTGTGGTATTGTGTAATTCTACATTTACTCTAATGTCTCCCTTTTATTTGATTTATGATCTAATGCAGATTGATACCTTTGGTGTTTTCAGGTATCAACAGGAAGGCATAAACTGGCTAGCATTTTTAATTCGATTTAACCTTCATGGCATCTTATGTGATGATATGGGCCTAGGCAAAACCCTTCAATCTTTGGCAATCATGGCATCTGATACAGCAGAGCATATTGCTGCAAATAATTCTAATGATCTACCACCATCATTAATAGTGTGTCCATCAACACTTGTTGGACACTGGGTGTATGAGATAGAGGAGTTTATTGATTCTTCTCTTTTTACAACACTTCAATACATTGGTTCTGCTCAAGAGCGCTTGTCTCTTCAGCCACAATTTGACAAGCACAATGTTATTGTAACATCATATGATGTAGTCCGCAAAGATATTGATTTTCTCAGCCATCTTTTCTGGAACTACTGCATCTTGGACGAGGGACATCTAATAAAGAACTCAAAGTCCAAAGTTACAGTTGCAGTGAAACAACTGAAGGCTTAGCACCGTCTGATACTGAGCGGGACACCAATCCAGGTTCATTATCAATTTTGGTTTCAGTTGAAAAAAATAAGCTTGTATATTTTGCCTGACGAAACTTCTATATCTAATTGCAGAATAATGTGTTGGACCTGTGGTCTCTTTTCGACTTTCTCATGCCAGGATTTCTTGGAACAGAAAGACAAGTATAAAAAAAAAAAAAAAAAGGTACATAAATATATGCATGCAAAAAATCTGTAGAAGTTATTTTGCAAATATCTTTGTTAGACAAAGTGGAGCAATGTGTAAATTCTGGTTTACACGTTTGTACATGCATACATCTTCATATAATAATCAGTTGACTTCATTTTACAGTTTTGTTGTGAACGTTCAGTATTTGAATTTAAGAGAGTCAACTGTGTAAAAAATTTCTTATTATCTGATTGTCAGAAGTGATGAAAAGTGTTTCTATCTTCACTGCTAGAACACTTTTGAAGACAAAATTTAAATAAATGAATTTGTCCCCTCACTAACAACAAAAGTTCATGACTTCAAGTCCCGCTGCAACCCATTTGTACCTTTTGGAAAAAAAAAAAGAGAATTATGCACACGTGACTGGGCTTGTTGAATACAAAATGTAAAATAAATTAATTTGTTCCCTTTCTAATAAATAAACTTTTAGATGAGGTAGCTCAACAAACACTCTATGAAGTACTTGTTTCTTTCAAGCGTTAGATCAGGAATCTAATGACAAACCCATTGTTTCTTAAGCAGTTTCAAGCTACTTATGGAAAACCGCTGCTAGCTGCTAGGGATTCTAAATGTTCAGTTAAGGATGCTGAAGCAGGTGCACTAGCCATGGAAGCTCTGCACAAGCAGGTGTGTGATTCTAATTTCATTCTTTTATTTTTTAATCTATTGACATTTGGTTGTAGTTCTTTATCAGACAATGTCATTGGATTTTCCTCTGATAGGTTATGCCTTTCCTCTTACGCCGAACAAAAGATGAAGTTTTGTCTGATTTACCAGAGAAGATCATTCAGGATAGAAATTGTGACCTGAGTCCTGTACAGTTAAAGTTATATGAACAGTTTTNCCTGTACAGTTAAAGTTATATGAACAGTTTTCTGGTTCACATGTTAGACGAGAAATCTCAAGTATGGTTAAGGTAAATGAAGATAAAAGAGAGGGACCCAAAGCATCTTCTCATGTTTTCCAGGTAAGTTGGAAAGTAATTGTGAATTATGACCAAGCCAGCATATTTTATTGCCTGATGACTGTTCTCTATGTTTTAGGCACTTCAGTGCTTGTTAAAACTTTGTAGTCATCTATTGCTTGTCCTTGGTGAATCAATCCCGGAGTCACTCTTACCTCATCTGACAGAACTCTTTCCTGCTAGTTCCTGCATAGCTTCAGAACTCCATAAACTGCACCATTCTCCCAAAATTGTTGCCCTTCAGGAGATACTAGAAGAATGTGGAATAGGCATCAGGTGCTGAAGGACCCATTAGTGTTGGGCAGCATCCAGTTCTCATATTTGCACAGCATAAGGTAACTTGTGCTGCTGCTTTTTTTAATCGTTTCTTATTCTCTGTCAAGAGGGAATTCTATTCTGCTGCTATATGAAAGTTTTTAATCAGTACAGTATGCTTTGGTCTGACATGTAACTGTGTCAATTTATGCAGGCCCTTTTGGACATTATTGAAAGAGATTTGTTTCATACCCATATGAAAAGGTGAGTTTTCTTCGTCTATATGCTTTTCTTTATTTTATTGAGAAAAGGAAATAAATGTTGATCCCTCCTAGCAATGTCTTATTATAGTGTGACCACTTTCAAGCTGCATTTAGTTATGATATGATATATTTCATTGTTCTTCTTGTCATAAATAACCCAATTACCTTCACTATAACTATTGTTTTCATCTTTCCTAGCTAGGAAGTGATGATATTGGAGTCTGCTGTAATTGTTGTGGACTTTCTGCCCATGTAGAGGCTTCTCCATTTATTGTGTTTTTCATTTAATGATACGTGAATGTGCCTGCATTCAATCTTGTAAATTTTATTGCTAAGAAATATCTTGGAAGAGTCTTGTTTATTGACATCATGAATTGTTTTTCTGCTTTATTCGTATTTTGAAGCAGTGTTGCATATTTGCGGTTGGATGGATCAGTTCAAACAGAGAAGCGCTTTAAAATAGTGAAAACCTTCAACTCAGACCCCACTATTGATGGGGAAAATAATGAACCCTGCCTATATGTGTAGGGCATGTTGAAGACTCTTTAAATGATGTACATAAGGCCCTTCTAACAGCTTAAACTTTCTAATGTTTGAACAATGACTTCATTTACAGTTCTGCTTTATGGGCTTTTGGTGAATGTTTAAAAGTTACTGGAACTTAAATCTCATAATTCATAATTGCAGTTGGTGGGCTTGGTTTGAATCTGACATCAGCAGATACCCTGGTTTTTATGGAGCATGGCTGGAATCCCATGCGAGATCACCAGGTATGGACTTTGTTTTCATGGTTTGATCCGAATATATTTAGGAACTTTTACCAGTAAATGGTAGTCTTGTTTATTAACACACGGAAATTAGAATGTAATATTTTGTTTTCATCTGCCACTTCCGTCACAGATATTATGAATCAAAAATCAAAATTGCCGACTCTCAGTCATTATTCTAAACATCTTTCACTCCAAGAGTCATTTTTACTTGATCATTACATCTTTGATTGATTATAAAGAATACCTCAAGGGAGCCTTTGACTGTATGTTCTATGTAAGAGGCATTGTTCGAATGGGTAGAATCACTTCTTTCTGTGGCACATATACACTGATGTGATGAAATAATCTCAAGAGAGAGAAGTTGCAGTCTGAGATTCACTTTTTGAGGAAGGTATTTGCCCCTTGTTATTTCCATTCAATTAAATGACTTGTGTTTCTGACATACTTGCAGGCAATGGACAGGTAGGTCAGCGGAAAGTTGTCAATGTTCACCGTCTCATCATGAGGGGCACCTTGGAAGAAAAAGTGATGAGCCTCCAAAAGTTCAAAGTTTCGATTGCTAATGCCATCATCAATGCAGATAATGCAAGTATGAATACAATGAATACAGACCAGTAACTGGATCTATTTACTTCTGCAGACGGCAAAAAGGTATTTGCTCAGTTTACCTTCCATTTTTATTCGGTATTTTTACTTTTTACTTATATGTGACTTTGATCATATCATAGACTACTACAGATTATGAACTACTTCATTTAATCCCATTAATTTTAGACATTTCCAGTGAATAAACATTGTGTGTATATATATGCTCTTCAGGGAACAAGAAAATCAGTACGGTTGGATGAAAACTCTGAAGGCGATAAAAAATCACCGGGTGGTGGCAAGGGACTTAAGGCCATTCTTGGTGGACTAGAGGAACTTTGGGATCAATCACAGTACACTGAAGAATATAATCTGAGCCAGTTTTTAGCAAAGCTAAATGGCTGAATCAAGCTTTGGATATTATAAGCTCAAGAGAATTTTTTCAGAGAGTATGCAAATCAAGTGGAAGAGATTAACTGCAGTAAGCTGCCCACAATGTACAAAAGTATATATTCGTCACACCGCGTCTCCAATTTTGACGATTAGTATAGTTGTCATTTCCATTTATCTCTTCATTTCTCCTCTCCTCTTTACGAGCATTTTCATACATGCATTATATGCAGGAGGCGATTTGTAGTTGGTTGAGAGTGAGCATGACTGGGCAAGTGTATCCACATGTAGCTCAGGAAGGGGATATAACGTGTAAAGTTTTGAATATTGTATATACATTCAGATATTCATGAAGTTTCAAAGCTATTCATATTGCAAGACAACATTCCTTTTAAATTTTTGCTGTCTTTTCTTTGATAATTATATGAAATACTGAACTGATTTTTTGTTTCTTAGTTCCACATGGGATGTAATGAAAAGTTTGTTAATAGACAGAATCATATACATGTTGACCCAAAGAATCTGCAATCCTGGATGAGAACATTGTAAATAGAATATTTCTTTTCGAATATCGTCAAGCACTATACAATCTACTTTACCAACGGAGATTCTTGATAAAGAAAAGTAGAAACAACATTCTCAGAAAAAGTTATCGCAGCAAAGCCATCACAACACAGGTGAAACTGTGTTCCGTTCTCTCTTTTCTGATAGAAATTTGACTTTGGAAACTAAAGAAAATGATAAAAAGGTGAAAATTGAGAAAAGAAAAACGATAGTTAATTTACAACATCGATATTTCCTCTTTTAACATTAGAAATATTATTTAATATTGTGAGGACAGTTATATACGCTGATACACATTAGCCCAAGGGGTTTATTTAATATTATGTATTGGATTTTTTTATTTTTTTATACTTGTTAACTTGATCCTATCATAAAATTATGAGAGGGCAAATGAGTACAAAAGGTTCACTAATTAATTATTAACTTTAAATATTTTGTCCAATCTTGAAGCAAAATCTTGAGATCATGAATTTGATGGTCCAAACCAACAGCAATTTTCATGCATTGCGCATACTGAATTCAAGTCTTTGCTGGGCTGATAAAATCCTCCATAATAAGCTGTCCCCAAAAATTTTATTTTTAATCCAATTTCTTTAAATGAAGATATCATATTAGCTCATGTTTCGTGAAAATTAAAATTCGGATTTTAATCTAAGTCAAAGTCAACTATTAATTTTAACCACACATTTCATAGGATCCACAATTTTTCAACCACATGTTTAATTAATTTTTATCAAAATATACTAAAAATCTAATTCTAATCCTCACCAAATGGGGGGCTTAATTTTGCAATGTACATCTTGATTTCTTGGATAATTTTGTATTGATTCGTACAAAAAAATTGTAAATTGAATTGTCTCATTATTTGATTTTGCATAGTTGAAACCTCCATTGGGTGCATTATTTAGGTCCCAAGGGTTACCCAAAAGTTTGTCACATGCACCTTGGAAATCGTTGTCCAAATAAAAATGTGAAATGCAAGGGAACATTGGTCTCCTATTCTAGTACCATATTTTACATAGTACATGAACACTGGCATTTTGTTACGACTTTGTTTACAATTGGTGATTATTTGCTACTTTGTTGATCAATTCGTTTGTTTGCAAGGCTAGACATTTTAATCTACTTCGTCATGGATATGTTTAATGATTTATAAAGCGTCCTGAGATTTACGCTTCGCCTTACAAAGAAAAAATCCTTGATACCCAGTTCAACTTCTTGAACATTTTTATTACTGTTTTTTGCAGATAAAAGGACAGGATAAAGACGCTTAGTAGAAGGCAAGAAGCCAAAGGAGAATCCTCAATTAAATCCCTCATGAAAGATGAGTATTTGGGCACTATGGTTCTCTCTATTGAGTTTCTATAGTACTTCATTTTTAGTTGTTTAGCACATAGAAGGCATCAATTGATCTTTTAGAATGCAATAATTGAGAGATTAGGAGGGTATCATACTAGTGGTACTAAAAAGTCGATCGAGAGGCTCCGACCGGAGGAGAGTTCTGAAGTCAACTGAAGGTCATTTCAAAAATTGTGTCCTTGATGTCAAAAGTTTGTTACCTTCTGCTCCTAGATACTTCTAGGAAGCATTTTACTCAGAGGGGTCGTTTTCTTAACTTCAAATCAGCAGAAAGACTCGTTCTCCAAGTGAGCTAGTTGGGAGTGTGCCATCTTACCAACTAGTAGATGAACTACTAAAAGTGCTTTACGATGTGCCTAATTTTGCACCTCTTTCTGTATACTTGGGGCTCTCGAGATGTATAAGATGTGATAAAGTTTTACTATGGGCGTTTGACTCGCTACAAAGTTGTAAACACGGGCGAAATCTCTGAAGATAAAATGTAACATCTTTTGCCAAGCATTTTTTTTGACAAAACATAGATAGATTTTTGTTCTGTGACATACAAATTGTAGTGGTCACTTTTCTTTTTCCATACAAGGTTTCTACTTGTACACATGATAAATAAGATTTGAACACGAACCCGAAAAGGATGATTCAAAAATGCTTCTTTCATGCGAAATCTGATAGCAGCTAATCTCAGATCCACCGTCTGCGACGGCTTCCTGAGCTGTGGGCACCCTGAAACCACCGTTCCCAGCTAACCTCTGCCGGACCTCTGGTCCTGCAGAAAATTAACCCCTATAATCACATTTTACTTCATATTCATCCTACTCAAAAGTGTCGTCTACTCCATGAAACTGAAAAAATACGTCGAGAAGAATTCTTACACCGGAAGTAGGGCGTCTGGAACAGACTCTACGCTCGAGATCAGGCTGTTAGTATGCAAACAAAGAGAATAATCAGTGACTAAACTACATTGTATGCTTGTCATTTTCTCGACTTTATACGCTGTCAATTCAAAACAAACTAAGTCGAATTTAGGGTGTGTTTGATGGATATTATTAAGGAAAGAATGTATTTTAAATAATAATATGATGGGAAATATGTGGTTAAAAAGTAAGGAAAAATTATTGATGTGATGAAAAATATTATTTTATTAAAGAATATGCAGTTGAAAATGAGTTTTAAAAGAATGTATTTTGAAAGAATGTGCCCAAACATGGGCTTAATGCATTCATATAGTGTTAGTTTTGATCAACCTCTTATCTCTTCTTATCTTGTTCTACTAGAATCGATTCAGTATTACCAGATAAGATTTCAGTTAAAACCAAGCAACCCAATAACTTTTATTGCTATAAAAACAAGAATCAAGGGCTAAAAACTTCACAAAATTACTAATCATGAATTTAATGTTAGCTATAACCAATTTCTTGCAATTTTCATGAATATTGTGTAATTATTGATTATTTATTGAAAAAAAACCAATAAATCCCAAATCAGTAATACACCATATTATACAAAACCATTTGCAAAAAAAAAAAAAAAAATTGGCTATACATACTCTTCACATACAGTCGAGGATCTACCAAGAGTTTCCAGTTGATCCAGCTCCTCCTGCACAAATTCATGTCAAATTAGCGTGTGTGGGTTTGTGTGTGTGTGTGTCAGTGTGTGTGAAAGACAGAATAACAAAAATAAAATATGAAATTTGAGAAAATGACCTGAATTGATTGGATTTGCTGATTGAGAAAAGAAATTGCAGCAGACATTCTGTGTTTCCCTATAAGACCTGGAGTTGAATTTCCTGCAATCGGAGAGGACCTGGTCTCGTGCACATTATTATTCGATACTGGTCCTTCCAATGAAAGTGCCAAAGATGAAGATGAGGAGGAGGATGGGTCGTGTTGGTGTGGCGGCTCAGTCGCTTTGGGTGGCGCTGACTCCATGATCCACCCACAAGTAGATGCAGAAAAAGTAAAAATCAAAGGAGGGAGCGAGGAAGGGAGGATGAGGAGGAGGAGGAGCAGTAAAGTGATAAAATTTTATTAGAAAAAGGCCGCATGTGACTAAGCACACTTTCGACTTTGAAGTGTAAATTTCATTCTTTGTCCTCAATCTTTATGGTTTATGTCAATTTGACCCTCACTTAATTTTTAATCCTCCTCCCATTACCAATCTTTCTCCCATTGACGAATTCCATCCACTTTTGCCGTTAATGTCATGTAAAAAGATCGTTTTACTCTCTAACGTAAATAAACTATTTTTCCTACATAAATAAACTATTTTTCCTTTTCAGTTTATTTACGTTAGAGGGTATAACCGTTGTTTTAAGGAGAAAATTGATGAAAATCGTCAATAGAGAATATATGTGCGAATAAATGAAAATTTGGGATGGCAAATGAGAAAAATTGTCGTCCCCACACCCAATCAATATTATAAGAATTTGATCAGATTGGTTTAATAGAAAAAATTGAAAGCTCATTCAAAAGTAATCAAGTTACAAAGAGAAATGATATTCATCTCCACTGGGGATACATCTCCAATCTATGTGACGTTAATGTGGTATTAAATGATAGGTGAAATTAAATAAGTCATTTAATTTCACATGTCATTTAACCAATCATTTACATCCACATAGATTGGGGATACATCCCCACTGGGGATGAATAGCATTTTTCAGATACAAATATGTAAAAAAATTTAAAAAGTAATAGCAGTTAAAAAGAGCTCTATTAATTCACTTTTTAGAAAGAATAAATAAAATATACTCAGTTTTTTGGCCATTAATTCAATTGTTGATAGTTTATCTTTTGTGGAATATTGGGGATGGTTGATTCCCATTTTTGTCAAAATACATTTTTTTTCTCTTTTTTTTTCAATTACACATTCATTATTAAAATAATATTATATGCAAATTAAAAAAAAAATCTTCTTTTTAAATTATATATTCTCTATCAACCTACCATTTCAATATACATTTTTAAAAAATAATGGGGTTCAAACTAGGAATGTCAACGGAGTAATCCCCGCCCCGTTGGAGGAAGGGCCATGGGTTTCGGGTTGAACGAGTTTTTTTGTCATTCTTAGTTCAAACACCTCCATTGTTTGAAATGATATATTTTAAAAGAATGATTATACTTGTAGTGACCTATATTTCTATTTATTTATACATAAATACTAGCGTGTTAGGATCTCCTAACTTGACTAGTGAATCTCATAAGTTAGGATCTATTTACCCTTTCGATAGGTACTTCAAGTGTGAATCTCATAACTCGTGAAAGGAAGTGTTAGGGTTTATAAACACAAGTCAATTGTAAGTGTAAATTCTACTCAAAATAATTTTTACAATTGAAATTAGAACGGATAACTCGTCTTGAAAACCCTTATTGGGGACAGGATAATCTAGAAATGACTACTTCCTTAGAAGGTCGATTCATTGAAGTTACCCAACTGAGAAAAGTGGACCACTGTGAATGTTGATATCAAGCCTGAGGGTAATTCACATCTTTCGTGAATTGCCAGTCCGTTTTGTACTAAATTGGACCCTATTTTTTAAAGCTCATTTTTATCCCTAATTCATTTTCAATCAAGCATTTTATGAAGTCGATAATTTTAATCAACTTTTCAACCACATATTTGATCAATTTTCATCCAAATGTAATAAAAATCTAATTTATTCCAAACCAAACAAGGCAAAGTAAGCCCAAACCATAAGCCCAAAATAAAAGCCCAAACTACAAAATAAACTTGATTATTGGGCTTAACGATTTCCCCTTCTTCACAGTCATCGCCATCTATGGCTTCAGCAGCAGTAGCTTCTGCAAAATCGCTTATTAAAAAAAAGTTATTTCTCCACGCCAATTCCCCACCTAAATTCTCTCCCTTTTGCTTTTCCATTTCAACAACTACAGCCGCTCTCAAGAACAAGAATAAAGATGCCAAAATTCAAAAGAAGGAGCAGAAATGGAATAGCGAAGCAAATTTATTGGTGAAGAGACGAACGCGATCGGATAAGGAGCTGGACGAGGAGATTTTCTTGAAGCATTATGGAAATGGAGATTCTGTTCATGTCCCGGTCATGCTTGGTGAAGTTCTCGATGTGTTTGCTTCGGTGCGCCTTGAGTCTTTCGTGGATTGTACTCTCGGTGCAGGAGGCCATTCCTCTGCGGTCAGTAAATTAATGAATTGATTTAATTTTTCTTCAGTGTGTATTTTCGGCTACTAATTTGCTTATTGTTCGTATTTTTATTTTTTTTTTCATGATTTGATTAAGGAAATAATAGGAATAAATTTTCTTATTTGGAGTCAAAGATGCAAAACCATTAAATGCAATTTGGAATGCATATCAGCTGCTTTCTGTTTGATAAAATATAGAAAAGGGGCCGTAATATATCCTACTGAGTTTAGGACATAGCTTTTGTATGTATGGAACATTGAACTAGAAAATAAGTTTGTTGAAATTATTTGGATTTTAATATGTAGGACAATATTATCCCTTTTTAACTGTGTATATGGCTAATTAAAGGTTCATTGATACAAATACAGATAATTAAGGCCCATCCAGAGATGAAATTATATGTTGGACTAGATGTTGATCCTGTTGCACACGAGATGGCTCAATCTCGGTTAAAAGGGATCGTGCACAAAGATTCTTGTGACAGAACTTCAGACTTACAAGTGCATACTTTTTTGAAGAACTTTAAAAGTATTAAGTCTGTACTTCATGAGATTGATGGGGAAGTTTTGGCTGCTGGTGTTCATGGGATTATAATGGACTTGGGAATGTCATCCATGCAGGTTTGATGTGGAACATTATGTTATTGCTTTTAAAACTTCATCAGTTGATTTTACATTTCTTGACATTAATCGCTCATGCTTCTTTGCGTTAATATATGTTTATGCACGAGGTATTCTATGTTCTTGTTCATGGGTAGGTAATTTGAAAACACATTGAAATGTAGCCACTTACCACAAACTTCATTGCCACAGTTTTCTACGACAGTCTTATCCTGTCCTAGAAAGGGTTCTAAATGAGATTCTATGCTGTACTTGCTGTTGCTGCATGATGAACTTCCTTTCCACTACTATGATGTAGAAGAAACATCAGAAAATTCTCCTTCATATATCTGCTTAACAGTATGTTTATGCGTTCACTCGCTTGTGGATTGCAGGTAAACAATTATGAAAGAGGATTTAGTGTGCTCAATGATGGGCCTCTTGATATGCGAATGAATCCTGAGGTAACTGCAGCTACTCACTACTAAGGTCATATGTCATGAATAACTATTCTTTACTTTTAAGAGCACAGATACTTACCCCCCATTTTCTAAAACTCGTTTTTTTCTCAAACTCTTTTTCAACCACACATTTCGCGAGGCACAGAATTTTTATCAACTTTTATTAAAATCTACTAAAAAACTGATTTTTAGCTAAACCAAACAGTGTCTTAATGTTTTCCAGCAAGGCCATATGCTTTAGGGACATTATTGTGCAAAACTCAATATAAAATTTCCAACTGAAGTAGTTTTCATATTGGTAGACATAATGCACATAAAGAAAAAAGAGTATGTGGAAAACTAATTTATATTGGTAGACATAATGCACATAAAGAAAAAAGAGTGCGTGGAAAACTAATTTAGAAGAGTGCAGAAAGAACGTGCAATTTCCTAGATTTCTCCATATAATTCATGAACTAGGTACATTTTAAATTACTTATAATCATCCAATAGAAGATAATAATTGATTGCCCAGATTGAAGTAGGCCATTTTTTATTTTTAAGGGCCTCCATTACAAGTCAACTCTTCAATTTTTTGAACACAGCCATAGATTTGGCTTCTGGGCAGATAGTCCTAGTTTATCCATCATCTAATGTGATACTGGCAAACGATTTTTCTCCACATATTCGAACAGTAAATAATTGCTTTTCAAGTGTAGAGATATGCCACAATTTATGTGGATGCTTAAACTCATCCAACTTTTTGGTGGAAATTTCATTTGAGTTGTGAGCAACATCACGAATATGGTTTTAATTCAGTTTATATGTTTTGTTATGGGAAACTAAGAATAAGATTGATACCTCACGTCCGTGGATTAAAATAGCCGATAATCACAAGCCAATTTAGATTATCAGATCCTCTTTTTCCTTGAAACGAAATATAAAATATCTTTTCCATTACTTAATTGGAGGTTCTATGGCAGGCAAGTTTGAAAGCAGAAGACATTTTAAATTCGTGGCCAGATTCTGAAGTAGGACGGATTTTACGTGATTATGGAGAAGAAAGTAATTGGCACTCTCTTCAAAACAAAATTGCCAAGGCTCGTTTAACCGGTGGACTTCATTCTACTAGAGAACTAGTTGACCTAATTCGGAACTCAACTTCTTGGACAAGAGGTAGCTCTCCATAACTTCCATTTCTTTATGACATGGTAGAATGCTTCTGATCAGTTAATAGTGTCATACTTAATATTTAAACAGGAGGTAGACAAGGTTGGATTAAGACAGCAACAAGAGTTTTTCAAGCTTTGCGAATAGCAGTCAATGATGAACTCAACACACTTAAAGATTCCATTCGTGCCTCTTTTGATTCCCTTGCTTCCGGAGGAAGGCTTGCTGTCATCTCATTCCATAGTCTGGAAGACAGAATTGTAAAGCAAGCATTTCTGAATATCGTGAACTGCAGTGAAGGTGATTCTATAAAAACTGATACTTCCGACAGTGAAAAGGAAGCTTGGATTAAACAGATAGTACGAGGCCGGGATGCAACTATTTTGACGAAGAGACCCATAACACCATCCGAAAAAGAGGAGAAACTGAACACCCGAAGTCGGAGTGCTAAACTTAGGGTGATTCAGAAGATGTGAAGAAAAATCCCTGGAATAAAGCAGTTTTGGATGATGAAAACAAGATATATAAGCATTCAGGTACTCCCAAAATATCTGTTAACTGGAATTATTGTTCTTTCACCGTATTCATCGTTATCTTGGACCTAAATTCATAGTTAAGAGCCCATTTGATGTAGAATTTGTGAAAAGTGAACTATTAAATAATATATGGTTAAAAAGTACGAAATTATGGGTCTACGTACAAAAATACTTTATTTGGAGTGTGTAACTGAGCGCCCGTTTAGCTCCCCATTATTTCAAATTATAATGAGAGGAATAATAATTCTTTGGAGAATGTATGGTTAAAAATAAAAAAAGGAAAAGTTTTTTAATTTATGTGTAATATTATTTTATTGAAAAATGTGTGATTGATAAGAAGAAAGAAAAATAAATTATAATTTAACAAGAAATAATGGGGGCCAAACGGGGGCTGAATTGAGTTTGAGGAAAATTAAGTTTTAAAGCTATTAAAGCTAATTCTTTTTGCACCATACAGTTTCTCTTATATAAGATTTCATACAATATATACGTGTTGTGCCTCTAATATACGAAATTATAATCAATTTCTTTATTTTGAATTGCTTATTTTACTTAATATGTTATTTTCTTAATTATAATTACTAAAAGATTTTACTAAAGATTTTTTGCTAATTAAATGACTACAATAGTTGTGCTAAGTTTAAAATTATACTTATACCGTGTTACTCTCTCTCTCTCTCTCTGTTCTAGCTCATTACAACGTCCTGAAACTAATACATTTTAAAACATAATTCATACCAACACTCGTATTGAAACAAAACAACACGCTAACCTAGTCGGATATATTTAATCCATCCACTTCACCTAGATAAGATATAGTTCGCAATCAACACATCTGAAGACAAATTTGAACATAGGGGCTAGTGATTTTGATCAATGAACTCTCGAGCACTTTAGGTAGTAGCAGCTGGTACATACGACTTCTTTTCTGGGCAGTTATCACAAACAAACCCATCAAAGGACCTTGAGATGCTAATCCATCAAGCACTTTAGGTAGTAGCAGCTGGTATATACGACTTCTTTTCTGGGCAGTTATCACAAACCAACCCATCAAAGGACCTTGAGATGCTAATCCACACTAGTCGATACAATAAATTCTAAACAACTTGTAACAATAATGACAAGGCAACTGCATACATGTTTGCTTAGTTGTTCATTCCCTTCAAAAGTTAAAAGAAAGGTGCCGAAGAAAACTAACTAGAGAAAGCAGAACAGCCTCCACACCATAGCATTCATTACATAACAATTTTAAACCAAATTATACATATTAGACATTCCACAGTTGCAATGGAAAATACACACCCAATGTATTGCGCCATCAGCCCTGGAATCATGAACAGGTTATAACATCAGAGTTTGATACATGCCATCTCCTCTCTAAGTAAAGTTGGCAACAAAATTAGATAAACATATACACTAGCAAATGAAGTACAAAACATTCAAATTAATAGCTCATTATCAACAGGCAGTATTTCTACACTTTCAACTATTAGCATTCATGCAAAAATAAACTTATGTCCAATAATATCGCCATTAGGCAGACCTAGCGGTACTTCAAAGCTATGAGACACATTCGTACAGGCGCTTGAAACTAAAAATTGTTGGAAGAAATCAATTGAAAATTTTTATTCATCCGGAAATCCAAATTTTTATATAAAAAATAGGGACCAAAGGAATGAAGATACTCGAGTATTTTCCATTTGTCTGGAGTAACCAAAATATCGATAACAAACGTTGGCTGTAGGCAATTATTATCATTTGTCAGCTAGTCAACAGCATCAATCAAAGTAAAATGCCTTTTGGTAAAAAGGGCTTGCGTAATTAGGGTGATGCTATACGTACATAATGGGGTGTCCATAACGGTGTCAATCCCCTCACATGGAGGGGAACCCACTTCGAATAAAATATAATATATCCAAAGTGCGTCCCCCTCCATGTGAGGGAGTGGATATCGTTATGGACACGACATTATGTACAAATAGCATATTCCATGTAATTATATCATGTATGACACTTGGGTACCCAGCGAATCCTAACTTATAGATTAAGTACAAAAGGGGACCCCCTAGGAAAACAAGAAAAGTGTTACTGATTGAATATAACAAACATGCAATAAAAATTGAACATACCATCAGTTCTGCCAAATGCAAAACATCAGTTGTATTTACTCTCTGTATCTTGACTTCTTATCCTCATCACTTCCACTGTCATATCTTCTTCTGCCGGAACGCGCACCATCATATCTAGCTCTCTTGGAACTGTATTCCTTATCTCTCTCATCCCTTCTACTTCCTCGCTCCTCTTCTTGGTCTCTTCCTCGCCCTGCTCCCCGATGATGCTCCCGTTCCTTTTCACGCTTCCTGTATGACTCTTCCTCTTCCTCCCTTTCATGCTTTTTGCTGTGGTAGGTTTCTTCATCCCTCTTTTCTCTTCTACTTGATCCATGAACTTCGTAGTGCCGATCATCAATCCTATTTCCATGGCGCAATTCGTTCCGAGTCTTATTTATATCCCCGCGATCACCACCATCAATACCATGTCCACTAGATCTATCTAGCCTCGAGCCTCTGCTGTGATGCTCCTTATTCTTATAAGATTTACTCTCTCTCTCCAATTCAATCATAGCCCCATTGTGCTCAGCCTCTTTTTCGGGATCCTTCCTTCTTAACTTCCCCTCAGGTTGATCATATTTGTTCTCATCATCTATCTTCCTCTTGCCCCTCATTATCTCTTCACTTCCATCTCCTGACCTATCTCCCTTTGATTTATAAAGTTGCTCTAGATTCCTGAATGTGTCCAATCCATCAGCTTGATTCTTTGGTTTACCTCTATCATCAACTTCAAGTGCATGACCTTTCCCTCCACCTCGTACAACTCTGGCATCCAAATCATCACCGTGACGGCTACTTTTCTTCTCAGGAGACTTACTTTTAACACCCACATGCTTCAAATCTCTCATCCTTCTGTTTTCAAGGAAATCATCGCTCTTACGGTCATCAATGTCAGCTTGGGAATAATGCCTTCTACTTCTTTCGGTCTTGCTCTCTTGTCTGGCATGGCCAGCTTTGATTTCATCCCTGTAAGTATCACGTCGCCCATCACTATAATCAAGTTTCTCCTTTTTCCTTTTGGTTGTAAGCTCAGAGTCACTTTCAGAATCATACCTTCGACCAACTTTGCCTCTGCTCTCACTACTTATTCTCTTCTTAACGATGGGAAAAGGCTCATCTTCTTCTGGGCTGTAATTTTTCTGCTGATTTCTCCCTTGCTCGTATTGATTTCTCTCGTCTTCCTCCCCATCAGAATAAAATTTCTCAACATGACCAAGCTGCCTGCTCTTTGGGGTCTGCTTTCCTCTTTGAGTCTTATATTTGGGGCCTTCATCAGAACTATATTCATCATCAGAATCATGTCGCCTGCTCTTCGCAGGCTGCTTCGCCTTCTGATTCTGTTTATTAGTCCTGTCGTCTGAACTATATTCTTCATCAGAGTCATGTTCCCTGCTCCTCGAATGCCGTTTCAACTTTTGAGTCTTCTGTTTAGGGTTCTCATCAGAACTATATTCATCACCATAATCACGTTGCCTGCTTTTAGAAGGCAGCTTCGAACTTCGTGTTTTGCGTATGGGGCTTTCATCAGAACTGTACTCGTCATCAGAATCACGTCGCCTACGAGATTTCCTATAGTTATCATGGTTAGATTCTGATTCTGAATCGGTATCAGACTTGGACTGAGATTCAGAATCAGAAGAATCACTATCATATCTTCTATTTTTCTTATGTTTTCTCGATGATTTTTCCTTTCTTGTCTTAGCATCAACATCAGAATCATCATCTTGCCCCTTACTACCTTTCTCCTGTTTTTTCTTAGTTACCTTCATGTATTTCCCACTGCTATCAGAATCAGATGAATTCTTCCGTCCTCTTCTACTTTCGCCTTTCCTCTGGCGCTCTGATTCATATGTTTGAGAGATCTTATTCTTAACAACCTTCTGAATATCATCCTCCTCAACTTCCACATCTGTTTCATTCAGCTTAATATCAGCAGCAGCAGCATTCTTTTTACGGCCATTTCTCGGTTTATACTCATCATCACTTTCCTCAGAGTTTGGGGACTGAGGATCACGGAGCTTCTTTTTTTCGTCAACTTCAACTCCTATCCCAAGAGCAGCTTTTAGAGTTTCCATCTGCCGTTCCTTCAAAGCGGCAATCTGATGAGTCTGTGTCTTCGAAACCCTGATACGGACACACAAAATATTAGTTCAAAATGAATTAGCTACTTATAAAATTTGAAAGCTATAAAAGCACCAAGCTCAGCAAGCAATCAGTTTGTGCTAGTTACAAAGCACAGTGAAGCAACGAAGCATATCCAGAATCTGAATCCATGATAAATGATTGCATTTATCACCATCCAAATAAAATAGATTAGTAAATTTCAGTTGTGGAAACATTTTAGAATAGAAAATTTTTTTTTGCTCAATTGTTCCTGAAAAGGAAAAACCAAAAAGGACTAGGATAAGCAGTATGGCGCAACAAAAATTAATTCCTTGTACAATCCTACTACCATGAAATGTATGTTCGCTATAATAAATATTTTTGTAGCTAGGAAAAGCTGTGGCAACAGACTTGAGGAGCATATGTATGTCATTTGTACTCCACTATGTTTATCTTGCTTTGGCATCATTAATATATATTAAAGAATCCACTACTTATATTTGCAAGATAGCCACAATCTACAACACGTTACATACCGTAAATAGCTAGGACATCACTTTTTACATTTACAACAAGAAGCAACAAGCAAATCCTTGTTGCTAATGAACTTGGAGTTTGACTGTCCAAAAAATACAATCATATCACATGTTTTGCAACCACAGTAGACCATACCAAGATCATATCATTCTGGTGAATTACAGTTTTCGCACTTCAGTTTTTGTGCACCCTTCTCTCTTCTAATTTACTATGCTGAAATTGTGTTAGTCTTGTGAACAGGGAGACAATTTTGATGGATGCAAACATTACTCAATTAACTAAGTTGCCCTTCCTTAATTTATTCTCAATTGAAGCCACCTCCATTCAATTCTACTAATAAATAATTGTGGGAATAAGTTGAGAGGAATCTTGTCTTTAAAGGCCAACCTCAGATGAAGTATCAACAAACAAATATATTAACGATAAGAACTAAAGTTCATAAAGAAATATTCCAAGGATTCGTCAAATTCAAATTCATTTGTTCAGGAATAATATTGATGGAAATATAACTAAACCAAAGTTATAATTCAATCTTAGCCCTTATTGGACTCTAAATCTAGCATCTCCTTTACGTCTGCGTACCTCCTTTAGTTTGCCTAGAGTATAATGCCTGTCAATTTGTTTGAAAGTGAAATCATTTGATAATTTAATTAGGGTAATTGACACAAAACATCCCTACCTTTGACGGGTTTTGTGCAAAACGTCCCTACGTTTCTTTTATCGGCGCAGAACGTCCCTACCTTTCACATTTTTTTCGCAAAACGTCATTTCCCCCAATTTTTGACCATTTTACCCTTCTATTAAAATAAAACAAAAACAAAAGAAAAGAAAAATACAGAATAAATTACAATCTTACTTCTAGGCTTTTCTAAAAATGCAAATGAGTCCAAAACTTATAAAAATATTAGAAAGAACCAAAAAAAACAAATCTCTTAATCTCCTAGCCGCAGGTTATGGACCCAATTTTCACCTCATTCCGGCCACCAATACCGTCGGATATCACTACCAACTTAATCTCCGCAACATCCTCTACAATTTCCACCCAAGAACTCCTCATTTCATTCACTTATACACCCGAAATCATGCATCAAAACCAGCAAATCGAAATTCTGCAACCTGCCGAACATCTCTCCTCTGGCCACCGTTATGGTCGCGGACCACCACGAAATGTCTGCCCAGGTCCAGGAGATAGAATAAGGCCCCAATTCACTCCAAACAACACACCATCAAACTGAATTAATTCATGAAACAGCGCCAGTCGCGAGCTCATCTCTATGCTCCGAAGAACTCTGATTTCGGCGCCGTTCGGCCAACTGAGGGTCGCGGACCACCTCGATTGGGATCGTCTTCTTTAGGAGCAACTGACCCACTAACGGGTCAAACCCAATTACGCCCAGAGCAGGTTCAATTTTCGCCTGAATTGTTTGCCTATGTGAACTTGCGGGTTGCATGCGTTGTAATTTTTGAATTTGATTTCCAGCCAAATCTGCTGGAGTTGGGGCTAGTGGTTGGATGGGTTGTGAAGAGGGCAATGAGGGTTTCAAGGTGGTATGTTGATCCGGCGGCCAAGATGATCGGAGGTTGAGGAATTTGCCTTCAAAGGTGGTAGCTTAGGGGGTGATGATTTTTTCATGTTTGTAACTGATTTGCACATTTTTAAAAGTTTGGATCCATAATTGCAATTTATTATGTATTTTTCTTTTCTTTTTTTTTTTTATTTTAATAGAAGGGTAAAATGGTCAAAAAATTGGAAAAATGACGTTTTGTGCCAAAAATGTGAAAGGTAGGGACGTTCTGCACCATGAAACGAAACGTAGGGACGTTTTGCACAAAACCCTTCAAAGGTAGGGACGTTTTGCGCCAATTATCCATTTAATTACGCAATACATTAAGGTACAGTTATGGACAAGGATGTCTAAATTCTTTTTCTCCACTTCTTTTGTTACAGGTCCCTCGGATCCAGACCCTGACTACAATCATAATGCAGTATTCACTTAGGTACCAAGTGTTCCACGTGAGTCTCACTCCAGCAGATGGGGAATCGTTGAAATAATACGAATAGAGGATCCAATCCATATTGCAGTGATTTCACTTTCAGTCCCTACTTTGGTTTCACTTATTTTCAAACTGGTTATAAAACAATTAAAATTTACAACTCTAACATGGCAACAATCTATGCTTAGAAGATGGGGACGTCGGATAATGATTATCAGCTTAAGTATTCACATTTTTCAACTCAATCACAAGAATTACTTGGAGAAAAAAGGGCAAGCAAAAACTTCTAAAAATTTGTGCTTTTATCAAATAGTTTGCCACTCAAATTCACCTTTCCAAGAATTTTATAATCTGGACGGCTGGGCTCTTACTGTTGCACTCAATGATACATAAATCCTTGCTCATTTCCACCATTTATCTCAAAGATTCATAGAATTTAATGCATAAAAATATGAAAAAGAAACATTATTTCATAAATAGAATGCATAATTTTTCCAGAAATGTAAATGCTTACCTGTCTGAGATAACAACAGCATTAGATCCTCCATCCTCATTCTCTTTCTCCGCGGCTGCCTCAAGAGTCTTGCGAGCCTCATCAAGCTTCTCAGTAATCTCAGAATCCGTATAACCCTGATCCGTCAACTTCTCCTCCAACACAAGTAGCTTGAGCTCGATCTGCCTCTTGCGGTCATGATCTAAGATCTCCTTGTTGGCCTTCCTAGTAACACCGGCAGTCCCCTGACCGGACTCAAACCCCTTAGATGAGTCGGTGACGACTTTATTCGTTTTCGGCCTGATGAAAAACTTGTTCGCCTGGATGTGTCCATTGGTGCCGGAGCCCCGAGCAGTCTGCAACCCGATTCCGTTGTACATGGTTATATCAAAGATGGATTTCAATAGAAGATAGCGCAACCGTAACCCTAACCCTAGCTTCGAGTTTCCGTTGGATAAACCAGATATTTTGGGGGTGGAGGAAGGCAATCGAGATATTTTGCGTGATTGATCGATCAGTCCCAATTTGTACCGCAGTAAGTGGATTGGGCCATAGTTTAGTCGGCCTGTATTTTATTTTAGTGAAAATTACACCATACCTCATTTTATGAAAAAATTCAAACAATACAATACATCATTTTTATTTCAAAAAATACTTTAATATCATAGTAAATATGAAATCTCTAAAAGTACTTCACCCATATAGTTATTCATATTAGACGTCATTTATTACTCAATTAGACAAGGTGTTAATTAACTAATTCCTCCCTTAATGCACGAAATCCCCAAATCACCGCAACTACATAATTACAATTGTCATCAACAAAATGGAAGCCCTAAAAATCATCATTCAATATTTCAAATATTCTCAATATCTTCGGACTTCTTCAAACCAGCATTCTGACGAAATTATATCTCTATTGTCTCTTTAGGTATAAATCGATCAAATTTCTTTCTTGAAATCTAGACCAATATCAATGATGTGAGTGTTAGTTTGACGCCCTTTCAAGTAGTATTTTGTAAAATCACATTATGAATTAAAGTTTGGCTATTCGCGTATTACAATTTGAAACAATTATCTAACGTTCCATGATTGCGTAGATGTCATAAATTGTATAATCGATGGTTCGGGCATAGTGAGACACAATTCATGCGTGATCAAAATGTCGTTCAAAATCAGTACATAAAGTTAGATGGTTTATGTTGATAAGATTGCATTGTTCTTATTGAGATTTGTTTAGATTTGAGAATAAGAACAATAATGTGTTTTTGATGCACAATGAATGGGACCTCGTATATGACTCTTTTGTGACCCTCGAAATGAGACTCTACTCGATTATCAAACAAGTCACCTAAATCCTGAGTGAGTAATGTACATTTGATTGATATTCAAGTTCTTTGAGGTACCAATGAGTTAAGTCTTCATTAGAAGATTGATCTCGATGCTTTGGGAATTGGACCGAAACAGTTAAAAATCATATACTTGTGATAGTGATTCCTATTAATAATAATGATGAGACGATCGTTACTTTAAGGTATTTTCTATAGGCAATTGAATCTGAACTCAGTAGTCTGACGATGAGATCGTTGGACTTTACATTATGATTTGATCACAATGAATTCGCCTTATGAAAATAGGAATTAGAGAGTAATACATGTTGAATGGCAAATGGTCATTTTGCTGGTTTCAATATATTGACGGTCAAACAAAAGTTGACTTGTGGAACTATAATTAGAGGATATTATTATCGGATCATAATTTGCTTCCATAACTGTCACTCGACTCGAGAGTGCAATTTCAATTTTTTTGTAGAATAAGTTGGGATTAATAAATGTATCTTAGTCGGTCAAGAGTTGACCCAATTAGAAACATCTATTGGAGTTTGAGTCTTGTGAGTTCGATTAGGTCCCTCTCTTGGCTCTAATAAATGTGTGTGATTTAATTGGTATACTATAATAAAGTCCAAAAAAAATGTGCAATTATAAAACCCGAATTGAGTATTATAAATATGCCCTTTGTGAGCACATTTATCAAGTTTTAGGGTTAGCCAAATTTTCATATTTCCCAAAAGAGATGCACCTAAGCAAGATAAAGAAGAAGATTCAAAGGAGAAAGCACTTGGCTAAGCCATTAATAGCTCATTCAAGATTATCATCTCACCCTTATGTGTGAGGATTTAAAAAAAAAAAAAAATCAATAATCTCAAAGTGATTTAAGATTTATTATTCACTTAAGTTTAATCTTCTAAGGAAAATTAATTTCCTCTTGTGATGATTATGTGTGAGGATTTAAAAAAAAAAAAAATCCAATAATCTCAAGGTGATATAAGATTCATTATTCGCTTAGGTTTAATCTTGAAAGGAAAATTAATTTCATTGTGATGATTAAATCCAATAGCCAATAATGAGGACCAGTTAACCAGTCTATTTTTTACTATCATAAAGCAAGTTTGGAGCTTCTTGCATTCTCTCTGGTAACCATGTGCAAATTTTTTTCCAAACTCTATTATTCTTCTAAGATAATTAAATTATATTTTGTTCACATCTCTACGTTGATGGATCATTATTAAAAAAAAAAAAAGATTCATATAGCAATCTTAAATTTATTTGGAAAATAGCTTAAGATTGTTGTTTGTTTTCTACTTGTTCCCATTCTGTTCAAGTTTTTGTTTTTGAGGAGGAATGTTGCTGACTCCCCGAAAGGCCAAACTTTTTTCATATCCAGCTCTATTTGGCTTTCAATGTACTTCTAGAACAATATAGGAATGTCAAGTGTTGACCCCAAAAATGGTATCAATGATGTAGCGAACAGATCTCAAAACCTCTCACGTCCACATAAGCTAAATCCTAACACACTTGGGCAAGGTCTTAATTAAACGGTCGAACCAGCTAAATGAATAATATAGGATATGGGGGAGCTTAGAGCATGAGCCTCCAATCAAAAAAGGGGGTCGGCTTGGGAGTAGTACTATATGTAGTAAGAATATAGGCTTGAGAGTCTAAACTTACGTTAACATTGAATGACACTAAGTGTGAGTTATTATACTTGAGCATGATAAACGAGACTCGTCGGATGACAGGGCAACGTGGCCTCATCAGATTGATTAGCTTTTCTTGTTGCACTCATCAATCAATCATGGCATTAAATGTTAGGACCCATTTCGCATCCACAAGTCCTAGTTTGTGCAAGTGGGATTTGACCGCGTTGGTGCGCAAAGGCGGCGTTGGTGGTGAATTGTCTTGTCAATCATTTCACCACAAGATCTATCAAGGATCTCGTGACCACCTCATAAAGACCGGCTCCTACATGGGGCGTATGCCCAAATGGGGTCGATTTAGTTTCTTTCCATGGGAAAGGAGTCGTCTGCCCAAATGGAGTCGGTTTAGTTTCTTTCCAAATGGGGCCCTTACAATCTGCCACGTAATTCAATTAGGCACGATTATTTATATGAGTAACATCAAGTAATCATCAATTTCACATTACCAATGTTTCTTTTTGCTCAGTTGTTTGTTAATGGCTGAGGAACTTCATTTGATATTGTCCAGGATGTATTATGCAATGATTGTGATAAGAAAAGAAATGCACCATTTCATTGGTTGTATCACAAGTGTGGCTTTTGTGCGTCTTATAATACCAGTGAAGTCAAGGATCCTAATTGTTTAACATAATTAGCTATCGAGGGGAATTACATTCTTCCGGTGACCGGTGTTCATTGATATTTTGGTAATTGGATTGCATAGTCCAATACTATTGAGGAAGAAAAAAAAAAGTTTAAATCTCATCTATTCTACTTTCTCTTCATCTCATAAATATTCAATATTTTCCAAAAATTTGGCATTATTATGTTGGAAATAGAATAGATAGAATTGATCTCCAATTGCTAAATACATAAGGGAGATCAGTCTCTATTTGCTAATTTGTTGTTTAGTCGAAGTTGGTGTTACAGGAAAATCAAATAAGTAAAATCTGCAACAGTCCTAGATTTCTCCTTGATGACCAGCAACCAAAAGTTCTAATACATTCAAATGTAACATAATATTTCTTCATTTTTATACACTCAAATGTCACACAATCTTTCTTCATTTGAGATATAAGTGTGGTTTGTACATGACTGGTTACTAATAGTTCATCGTCAATTATATGATACGTCAAATGTAGAGGTGTCAAGGCGGACAGGCCAGCTAGATCCTTGAAAACCTGCCCAGATCGATCCGGGACCGCGGTCGACCCCTGACCCTAGCGGGCGGTTCGCGGGTCGACCCGTGACTCGTGCGGGCGGTTCGCTGGTCAAGGAGGTGGGACCCGCGGGTTTCGCGGGTTGCACCTTCACGGACCGCGGTTAACCCGCTAGCCCGTGAAATTTTTTTTAAAAAAATTTGAAAAAAAAAGGGGAGAGGTCAACCTAGTTGAGATGTACTTAAACTATAAATTATAATAAAAGTAGGTGTCAACCTAATTGGGATGTACTTATACTATAAATATTTAATAATAGTAATTAGAAATACATTTAGTTGTTATATGTTTAAGTTAAATTTAACTTTGCAAAATTATAAATAATTCATATAACATTAAATTTGAATTCTATATAAACATTTCTCGGTATAAATATGAATTCATTATTTTGTTCATCTTAATTTACATTTAACAAAAAAAATATTTTTTGCTATAAATATGAAAAATCTTATATTTTTATAATTTTATTTATACAATAATACATGCCAAATCGGAACAAATCGCGACCCGTAACCCGCATGGGCTTGATCCGGATGGGTCAGCGGGCGGCCCTGGGTTGTAGTCCAAAATTTGTGGGTCAACCCAAAATCTGTAGCGGGCAGACGGGTTTTTTTTAACGCAAGCCGTTGCTACGAGCAGGCTTTTTTT
>OU503056.1:5152841-5165327 GCA_912172775.2 Fraxinus pennsylvanica
AAATTTGGGGGTTAGGTTTAGGTATATAGATTAATTTAATTTAAAATATCATTATTAATATTAATTGTGAAAATAAAACCCGATTTTTAATTAAATAAAGTGTAAACCCGATTTTTAAAAATATCGAACTAAACACCTGATTTTATGTAATTACCACTTGTTGAATCTTATGTGCGTTAGCCCAAAGTATCCAAGTTTCCCCCTCTTACAAGAAAGACAATTTTTTCCAGGGAACCATTCACAATTACACTAAGTCCCTATAAATTAAAATTTAGATTTGAATTTAAGTCAAAGTTAACAATTGATTTTAATCAAATGTTTCATAGGGTTCACAACTTTTCAACCACACATCTCATTAACTTTTATCAAAATTTACTAAAAATCAAATTTTAACTCCATCAAATGGCAAAAAAATTTAGTAATTTCAAATACAATTTTAAACTTTTTCATTCTCAAAATAATATACATATATTTAAATTTTTTAGACTAACATATATCATATATACATTTTGCAGTGCATGTTCCACCAATGTCATCGACAACACCACTTGTTACACTTAGTGTTACGCTGCTATTGCTTGAACCACCACTTGTGACATACAGAGTTACGCTACCACCAACGTTATCACTACCATCAATATCATTTATGACATTCGGTGTTATATAACCATTGTAGTCGCCACCACTGTTCGTAACATATTGGTGTTACAGAGTTACAATTACCATTACTATCGCTTGTTTCCTCCATCACTACCGACACCAATCTCACCTTCAACCACCATAAAACTCGCCAATCTAGTATTGCCACCATCAAATCTGCACAACCATCCCAACATTGGCAACCACCATCACCACCATTCCAAAATAAACACAAAATGCCATCTCCACTACCCCATCACTTGTAACATGCATCGTTATACTACCACCAGTGCTATTACCACCATTTATTCCATGCGTCTTTTTTGTTTTGCTTTATGTATTAGTTTAGAAACAAGAGTGCAAGGAAATAAATACATGGAAGCATGTTGGACACTTGTCGTCAAATAATTTTGGGCCATAATATAATCGAAATTAATCTGCACTATTTAAAGAAAATAAGTGACCTGAACATCGGACGTAGGATGTTGGCAAAACTTAGCCCTAATCTTTGTAGATATATACTATCTTCGATGCCAAATCTAACTTTTAAATAGATTGTGATCAATTTGGAGTTAAGATTCTTTTTATTTATTTATTATTATTATATTTTTTTATGTCAATCAAAAAGACACTTCAAAATTATCAAATAATAGTTTCAGTAACATAGGAACTTTCATTACGGCATCTTTATAAGTTACGAAGGAAAAAACGTACTGCTCTTTTTTTATGGCCAAATTTTAACTGTCTCCTAAATGTCACATCAAGCTGCTGCAGCCTCTGAAACATTGATCTGATGGTCGTAGAGAAAGAACGCCAAAACTCATTTCTTCGATTCCGGTGGAGGGCATGAATAATCCTAGCTAGACCTAACGTTTTTCATACCCGAACTGACGACATACCAATAATCTAAATCGCGTGAGAACCGTCAAATATTGTTGATTAGGGGACTAACCTGCAAAATAACTCATTAACGTCCAAGGTGACGTTGGTATCGTTAACGTCAAGTTAGCCGAGCACTATAAATATAATACTCATAAGAGAATTGTGTATGTAATGTAATAAGTATATTATGCGTGGTTTCTTTAAATGATCTTTAGATGTCTCAAATGTTATTTTATATAGGTCTTGCTCATAGGTTACATTTGCTAAGTTGTATAAACTTTCCATAAAATTAAGAGCAATTGCTAGGTTTAAGTTGTTTAGTCCCAATCGACCCAAGATTGGAGCTCTTTAGGTTTCGACAGGGTCAAATTTATTAATATCGTTTCATTAAGGATCAATAGTATAATTTTAAGAGGATTATTTATGACAATACAACGTGAATGATCTAGCCCTTATTTGGTGTAGACTAAAAGTTGATAAAAAATTTAATTTAAAGTCAACAACTTTAATCGCACATTTCGTAGGATTCGCCAACTTTTAAACCACATAATTAATCGACTTATATCAAGAGCTTAATAGCAACAAGAGCTTAATAGCATGATGTGACGACATGCTTATCTTTTATTCTTTTCCGATCAAAAAAAATTCATTCCCAAATAATTATTTGGTAATTGTCGTACTCATAAGTAGGATCGGCCAAAACAAAGGCATCTATTTTAAAAAATGTGTTCTTGAACATGTTTTAAGTTTAAAATAAGTTTTATTTTTTCCTTTTTTTAAACACTATCTATTTTTTATGAAGTATTTTTATGCACTTACCAATGGAGGATTTGACATTGATTTTTATCTCTTCTATTAATAGAAAGTATTGACACAAACGGAGGGTGATAAGAATAATGATCAGAAGCCAATTTTAAATGAATTAGTTAAACCTCTTTAATATTCTTTATTTCATCGCATCAGTTTCAATATTCTTCTCATCCTTAATGATGAAGGAAAAGTAATAATTCCATTTAATTTCGAGTTTGTTTGTTTTTAGCAAATTGTTAGTCTAATTTGAGTGGAAACGGGCCAATGATCACAACACAATGCCTTTGGCCCTGATGCACGTCAAATTTTAGGCAAATTCCATTGTTTAAACCCTCAATTATGCGTTTTTGTCATTTATGATAATTTTTGTTTTGATAATATCTTAGTCAAATAAACTCGGATTTGATTTCCGTTTGTTAGGGGATGATCTTGAAAATTAGGATAATCAAGATTCGTGATTATCTCAATTTTTTCTATTTTTGGAAAAAAATATTTTTATTATTATGTAATTTCTTTCCGAATTTTATTAGGGTTTCGCTATTTAAACGTTGTAAGCTCTTTGAGGCAACTCAATTTTGAATGAAATAAAGTTTTTTCTTGAATTTCTCTTGATTGAAATTCTTTTTGTGATATTTTTGTCTTTTCTATAATCTTCCTCTGCATTAGGTGGTATCAGAGCCGAAGTCGTTCCTTCACCATGCCGTCAAGGAGACGTCAGAAGCCCATGGAGCCCTAGTAGAGGAGATACGTACACGTGATAAAATCGCACAGCTACGTCAACAAGTGGAGTTGTTGACACAGCAAGTTGCTGCACTTATACCGCAGCAACATGAGTCTAGAGGTCGTGGTCGTCGTGGGCAGGTTCCGATTGAAAAAGTCCAACACCGTGATTATAATAGTCAGAATGTCACGATTGAAGACATTGAAGAAACAACATAGGAGGAATAGTCTGATTATGACAGCATGCTTGTATTTGACAATGAAGACATTGAATATGAAGGTCATCATGTATTTGACAATGAAGACATTGAAGAAGCAACAGAGGAGGAAGCGTTTGATTATGAATGTCCGCCTGTATTTGACAATAAAGAAACTGAAGAAGCAACAAAGGAGGAAGAGTTTGATTATTAGGTCCGCCTGTATTTGACAGTGAAAGTGTAGAAGGAGCAGCAGAGAATGAGGAGTTTGTGGTTGGTGATGTGGGTCAGGCATTGGTGGCGAGGCAGAGTTTTCTGACTTCCCTAGAAAATAACGCTGACCGGTTGCGAACTAATATCTTCCAGTCGACGAGTACTATTGAGGAAAAGAAAAGTGTGTTGCTTCCAAATAAGGGTTCAGTAAAAACAGTGGAGGTTGACGCCAATTTACTGACCAGAGTGAAGTTCGAGACAAATATGGAAGGATATGGGATATTGTATGTGCTGGTGGAAAAGTCAGTTGGCAGTGAGCAGGAGGTCACTCGTACGATTCAGTCATTGTTAGAGGAATCTCATGAGGACTTCCCGGAAAAGCTTCCAGATGGATTACTGCCAGAATCGTCATTTCGTGGTAATAATTCTGATGATGATGAAGTTTCTACCCCATAAAATTAGAGGGCAAATTTTTCTCAACCCGTGGAGAATGATGAAGGTAAAATAATATTTCCATTTAATTTCGGGTTTGTTCATTTTTGGCAAATTACTAGTCTAATGTGAGTGGAAACTGACCAATGATCACAACGCAGGGCCTTTGGCCCTGATGCATGTCAAATTTTGGGCAAATTCCTTCGTTTATGCCCTCAATTATGCGTTTTGCCATTTATGGTAATTTTTGTTTTGACAATATCTTAGTCAAATAAACTCGGATTTGATTTCCTTTTGTTTGGGGATGATCCTGATGATTAGGAGAATCAAAATCAGTGATTATCTCAATTTTTTCCACTTTTGAAAAAATAATATTTTTTATTATTATGNAGACATTGAAGAAACAACATAGGAGGAATAGTCTGATTATGACAGCATGCTTGTATTTGACAATGAAGACATTGAATATGAAGGTCATCATGTATTTGACAATGAAGACATTGAAGAAGCAACAGAGGAGGAAGCGTTTGATTATGAATGTCCGCCTGTATTTGACAATAAAGAAACTGAAGAAGCAACAAAGGAGGAAGAGTTTGATTATTAGGTCCGCCTGTATTTGACAGTGAAAGTGTAGAAGGAGCAGCAGAGAATGAGGAGTTTGTGGTTGGTGATGTGGGTCAGGCATTGGTGGCGAGGCAGAGTTTTCTGACTTCCCTAGAAAATAACGCTGACCGGTTGCGAACTAATATCTTCCAGTCGACGAGTACTATTGAGGAAAAGAAAAGTGTGTTGCTTCCAAATAAGGGTTCAGTAAAAACAGTGGAGGTTGACGCCAATTTACTGACCAGAGTGAAGTTCGAGACAAATATGGAAGGATATGGGATATTGTATGTGCTGGTGGAAAAGTCAGTTGGCAGTGAGCAGGAGGTCACTCGTACGATTCAGTCATTGTTAGAGGAATCTCATGAGGACTTCCCGGAAAAGCTTCCAGATGGATTACTGCCAGAATCGTCATTTCGTGGTAATAATTCTGATGATGATGAAGTTTCTACCCCATAAAATTAGAGGGCAAATTTTTCTCAACCCGTGGAGAATGATGAAGGTAAAATAATATTTCCATTTAATTTCGGGTTTGTTCATTTTTGGCAAATTACTAGTCTAATGTGAGTGGAAACTGACCAATGATCACAACGCAGGGCCTTTGGCCCTGATGCATGTCAAATTTTGGGCAAATTCCTTCGTTTATGCCCTCAATTATGCGTTTTGCCATTTATGGTAATTTTTGTTTTGACAATATCTTAGTCAAATAAACTCGGATTTGATTTCCTTTTGTTTGGGGATGATCCTGATGATTAGGAGAATCAAAATCAGTGATTATCTCAATTTTTTCCACTTTTGAAAAAATAATATTTTTTATTATTATGTAATTTCCTTCCGAATTTTATTAGGGTTTCCCTATTTAAAAGTTGTAAGCTCTTTGAGGCAGCTAAGTTTTGAATGAAATAAAGTTTTTCCTTGAATTTCTCTGAATTGAAATTCTTTTTGTGAGATTTTTGTCTTTTCTATAATCTTCTCCTGCATCACTTAACGACTAGAACATTAATTTGGCTGTTCACCTTCCCAACTTTCAGTGTAGTCTTTAACATTTTACCCGCTTGTTTTGTTGTTTTTCAATACTGTATTACAGCTACAGCTTCTTGCTTATATAAATTCTGTAAATTTGTATACCAAACATAATAAAATACAAAATAATATTTTCTAAACTTATCTTTCTTTCCTGTTCTTTGTTTTCTTTATGGTATTAGAGTATCCATGGATGAAACTTGTGAGCCTAAACTTACCATTCAAAATTTCCATCAATGTGCCAGCTTAATCTCCACCAAACTCACCACTTCAAATTATTTGCTATGGAAATCTCAGGTTCTTCCCCTTATTAAAAGTCTTGGACTGGAACATCATATTGTTGAAGATGCTGGGATTCCATCAAAATTAATAAAAGAAGGAGATGAGAAGGAGGTTGTCAATCGGAATTTGTCTCTCGGACAAATAATGACGGATTGCTAATGGCTTGGCTTATGGGTACGATGACATAAGATGTAGTGAGCATGGCAATCTGAGGAAAAACCTCTCAACATGTCTGGCTTGCTATTGAAGAACAGATTCTTCCTGCAACTAAAGAGAAAGAATCTTGGCTTAAGGACAGTCTCTATTCAATGAAGAAGGGATCTTTGTTATTATATGATTTCCTCAAGCGTTTCAAATGCATTTGTGACAGCCTTGTAGCCATCGGAAGACCAATTTATGATGGGGACAAAATGTTTCAAATTGCTCGTGCTCTCGAGTTTCGGCCCTAAATATGCCAACATCAAAACTGCAATGTTAGTCAAGCCACCATTACCAAGCTTCAACCAATTTCTTCTTGCCTTACAAGGTCATTAACAAAGTACTATTGCTCAAGAAGAAGAAGAAGAAAAGTCACTTATTATCATCGCCAAGCTTTCTTCGGTCAAAGAGGAAGAGGTCGAAATCAACATGGAGGTCATTTCGGATCGCGTGGAAGAGGATTTCAGCAAAACAATGGAGGAAGATAGGACTTCTCCAACAACCAGCGCAACTTCTATAATAATCGGTAGATAATCTTAAAATGATTCGTTTTTGATGAGAATCAGAAACAAGAAAATCAAATAGAACCTGTTACATACCAAATATGTGGTAAGAAAGACTACATCGCCAAAGATTGTTGGGATAGATATGACTATGTTGAGGATGATAATACTCAAGCTCTCGCTGCTATGAACATCGAGGATCCAAATGACCAAAATTTTTATGCCGATACAGGAGCAACTTTGTATATGACATAAATCCCAGGTAATTGGAAAATATTTCCACTTACACAGGCCATGATAAAGTATTTGTTGGAAATGGCCTAGTATCTGTGTTTCCTGTCAACAAGGAAAAAGTTGTAAACTAAGCTTTAGATTATCTAATGAAATTGCTTCTTTTCCTTTGGATAAAATTCATTGTGATTTGTGGGGAACCTTCTCCAATAATGTTTTCTCATAATTTTTGCTATTATGCCATTTTTATTGATGATTGCACTTGATTCTCTTGGTTATTTTCTCTTAAAAGAAAATATGATTTTTTGAGAGTTTTTTAAAGTTCTAAAAACAGGAAGAAAATCATTTGGAAAGGAAGATTAAAATTTTCCAACGTGATTGTGGTGGTGAGTTTGTCAATATAACCTTCTTAGCACATCTAGAACGGTGTGGCATCTCAAGACAAATTTCGTGTCCTTGTACTCCTCAACAAAATGGAGTGGCCGAAAGAAAACATCGTCACGTTGTTGAAACTGCCCTCACTATGCTGTTTCATTGTTCCATTTCTTTAAACTTTTAGGTTGATGCCTTTCTCACTGCTGTCTATTTGACCAACATGATGCCTCTCTCGACTCTTGACATGACAAGCCCATTTCAAAAGATGTTCAAGCGTTCTCCTGATTATAGTGGATTATGAATATTTGGTTGTTAGTGTTTTACCTACCTTAGGGATTACACTAAAAAGTAAATTTGATCGCAAAACTTATCCTTGCATTTTCATTGGCTATAGTCCTATACATAAATGCTACTGTTGTTTGGATCCTAAAACCAACCGAGTTTATATTTCTTGTCATATTATTTTTGATGAAACTATCTTTCCTTTTGCTAAAAATACTTCTTCTATACCATGTATGCAGGAACCAAGCCAAATGGTGATATTTTCTAGTTTTGTTGAGTGGTTTCAACCAAACATAGATTCTTCTCATAATAACGATAATTCTCAAATTCAATGTAGTAGTTCTCAATCTTCAACCCTTCCAAATTCCAACACTTTGAGCACTGATTGTTGTTCACTATCTCCAAATTCTTCCAACACTCTTTCACCGTCATCCACGAAATTATCACCTTCTCCTACAAAATCTCAAAAAGCTGAACCAATCACTGGTTCTATTTCTGAATCTTTAAGACAAATAAATACAGACCATTCTTCTACTATTGAAAATAATCCAGATATCTCTAGTCAATTGTTTATTGATCTTCCATTTTCTTCTCATTCTCCATCCTCTTTACCAACCTCCACATCTAAAAACAATCATCCAATGATAACTCATCAAAAACTTTGTACAACCCTGCTTTGAATTGGAATTAGCGTTATTCACAACCAACTTTCCTCGACGTGAACCAAAAACCCTTAAGGTTGCCCTCAAAAATCCGTTTTGGGTCAGTGCCATGAAAAAAAAACTTCAAGCTCTTCATTACAACGAAACATGGACACTTGTTCCTCATCCTAATAACACAAATGTCATTGCCTCAAAATGGATTTATCGCATTAAATACAAAGAAGATGGGAACATTGATCGTTTCAAAGCTCGCTTAGTCGCTAAAGGATTTTCTCAAATTCCAGGTTTAGAATTTGTTGAAACTTTTAGTCCAGTAATAAAACCTACAACTATTCCCCTTGTTCTTTCTATTGCAGTATGCTCAAAACGGGATATGAGGCAATTAGATGTAAAAAATGCATTCCTTCATGGGCACCTTAAAAACAATATACATGGAGAAACCTCCAGGCTTTATTGATCAGAAATTTCCGTCTCGTTTTTGTAAACTTCATCACTCTATCTATGGGCTTAAATAAGCCCATCGTGCTTGGTTTGGTTGTCTTTTTCAATCTCTTTTTACTCTTGGATTTCAGTGCAGTAAAGCCGATTCTTCACTATTTATCTTAAAAACTAATCATAATCTCATTATCATTTTAGTATATGTTGATGATGTGATTATTACAGGATCAAGTTCTTCTACCATTCAACAAATTATTCATACGCTAAGCTCACGATTTGGCTAGGTTGCCTTAATTATTTTCCATGCATTGAAGTGAAATATTTTAATGGTGGCATTTTCTTATTGCAGACAAAATATACTAAGGATTTATTGGCAAAATCTCATATGCAGAATTGTTGTCCTATTGCCACTCCCATGGCTATCAAAATGACACCAACTTCTACTGATAACGATCTTGTCAATGCCACTGAATTTAGTACTCTTGTTGGCAGTCTGAGTACCTAACTTTTACTTGTCCAGACATCAAACATACTGTCAATCGCGTTTGTCAACACTTCCAAACACCAACCGCTGCTAATCTACGAGATGCTAAATGTATTCTTCGGTATCTCCAAGGGACTGTACATCATGGAATTCGTTATATTGCTCCAAGCTCTCCCACCTTATATGCCTTTTCGGACTCTGATTCGGCTGGTTGTCCGCGCACTCGTCACAACACAAACTAGAAACTCTATTTATCTAGGTGTTAACTGCATTTCTTGGAGCTCAAAAAAACAAATTACTGTTGCTCGTTCTAGTGCCGAAGCCAAGTATCGATCCTTAGCTTTTACTGCTGCTGAACTTACTTGGATTTCCTTTTTACTTCGTGACATAGGCTTTTCTCTATCACGCATTCCTTTGATGTTGTGTGATAATAAAAGTGCTCTTCAAATGACTAAGAATCCTGTGTTTCATGCCCGTTTTAAGCATATCGAACTAGACTTCCATTTCATTCGAGAAAAAAATTTCTCAAGGTCTTCTTTCTACATGATATGTTCCTACAACTCGTCAAATTGCGGACATTTTCACCAAACCTCTTGCCCGAGCTTCATTCACTCTGTTTCGACACAAGCTGGGAATTCACTTCATGACTCTCACCAGCTTGAGGGGGGATGATAAGAATAATGACCAGAAACCAATTTTAAATGAATTAGTTAAACCTCTTTAATATTCTTATCACTCCTGCTGTTGGATTCCACTTTCCATGTCCACTGGTTTAAACTTTATTAAAATACTTAAATTATCTTGTGCCTGAAGCAATTAACGGTACGTACGTATACAAACCTGATTTTCGCTCTTACTGCTCAGAAATATAGACGGTGCGAAACTAAACTTGACAATACTAAGAAATAATTTTTTGTTGAGTAATTCTATTGGTACATCTTGATTTACGGATTAAATTATAGAACGATGACATAGAAGAAAGAAAGAGAAAAAAAATAGAGAATGAAAAAAGGTAAGTTATTATAATTCACATCATCAATCTATTAATTATGATGTACAAATACACACATATATATAAACACACACACACACAAAACACTCTGGTAATAGTATAGTCCAATCCAATCTAATAAAAGAAGTGTTTATTTCATTTTATGTTGTTTTCATGTATTAATTTAGCAGAGATGGGATGTCCTCTAATGGCAGATGCCAAGTGTGACAGTGACCATCATGACAAAAGCGTGCAAGCTTGTGGATTATACTAGCAGATGTCGTGTAGCGCTACAAAACTACGGTTATGCTCTGAAGAAACCAAATGCAAACATATGACACACCTCTCGTATAATCTACATACTAGCAAAATCGTAGTTAATTTACTCACAAGTATTCAATGGAGATTTAAAATAAATAATCTGTCTGGAGACTATATTACTATTATTATTATGTGACGTAGTAAATTTTAGACCTCTACATAGAGACTACATAGTGGAAGTCTAAACATGATTGATATGGACTATATATGCTGTGTGTTAGACTATTTTGAATGAATGTATTGTAAAATAATTATTATTGTTTTGCTTTATGTCTCTTGATTATAATTTAACCAAACTAATGTATTAAAAGTGTCAAACATCTACCTCTCCATACTTTATTTCGATCAAGCAATATGGTCTAGTGTTGACAAGATGCAGGGGAAATGACTACAAAGTATAAATACATTGTGCCCCTATTTGGTGGAAATTTTATGAAAACGTTTTTTTGAGTGGTTAAAAAGTAAGTAAAAATTATGGCTTCACCTGGAAAATTATTTTATTGAGAGAATGTACGATTGAAAATGAGTTTGAGAAAAAAATTAAGTTTTAAAAAATAGGGGTGCGCATGTTAGTTTTGTATAAATTTTTAAGTTGCTAATTATTTTAGACAAACAAGAATATATCAGCAATTTTTTAAAAAAAAACTTCAAACCAGACAAATAAATCTCAAACTAGACCAAATGAAAATAATTTCGTTTCATAAATAAAAAAGATATTCAGACAAACTTAATAGACAAAATACTGTTGTAATTAACCTTTGCTCGGCATGAAGTGTGATAAAAGCTGAAATATTCATATTATTCCACTACTCACTATTCTCGATTCTATCTTAGGGTTTTGCCAATTTGACACAAAATTTTAACAAATGCTTTGACATGATTTGAGGTGTAGAAGATGATTTGATAGGAAAGTTGATTGCATTTAAAATAGGGTAATTGGTGCAAAACATCCCTACCTTTGCTTATCTTTGTGGAAAATATCCATACCTTTCGTTTCTTGACGCAGAACGTCCCTACCTTCCACCTTTTTTGAGCAAAATGTCATTTTCCCTAATTTTTAACGTGAAATGACTGATATACCCTCCAATTTACGCAGAACGTCCCTACCTTTCACTTATTTTTGCGCAAAATGTCATTTTCCCTAATTTTTAACGTGAAATGACCGATATACCCTCCAATTTAAATAAAACAAAAAGGAAAAGAAAAGAAAAATAAAAAACAAATTGCAATCTGCTCCTAGACATTTTAAAAAAGGCAAATCATTATGATAATTATAGGAAATAATTACTTAAAACTACTACAACTGCGTACCCTTTTTTATTTTTAGTTTTTGATACACAACGGCATACTCTGGAACTTGCAAAAAAAAAATAAAAAAGGTCCTTTTAAGTTGAAGTTCATGTCCAAAAAAGTTATTTAATTTATGTTGGTAGATATTTGTAGTGTTAAATATATGAAAAAATTGTGATGTCAATTTTCTATTTTACTTTTACAAAAATGTAGTCGTCTAATTAAAATAAAATATTTTTTTTTTCAACAATTTAAATTTAACCGTGTAAACAGAATCGTCTAGTTCTTTCGTTTGCAATGGTTTAAGTCGTTTTCGTTCTTAAAATTCTTTTTTCTTTTTATCATTTTGTTATTTTAGATTAAGAAAAAGTCTTTTTCTTTTGTTTTATTTTCTTAAATGTAATTAGAAGTGAATAATGCACGGACAAAAATGCTTTTAAGAAATAAGGCATGTGCAAGGCAAAGGTTCAGTGTCCTGACATATTCTCAATACATTGGGGACCATTTCTTGAACATGGTTGTCTTGAATTCTTTTCTATAAATTTCAATTGCCATAGAATAATTGGATAATTGTCGCTCTTGTATTTTTTGAAAAGGCCCAAGCCACACACAATATTAGAACAAGAATACAAAGATCCAAGAAAATACTGAAAGTAATAAGTTGCAGAAAATCAAAATGAACACAGGATATGTTTTTGGCCTAAGCCCCGGAGGTTCGGCGACCAGATCTAACGCCTACATCCCCCGTTGAGCATCCAAATAATGGATATTGCTCGGTTGCACTAACAAGCCAAAAATATGGCAACAACAGTTACAAGATTTGTACAAGGCTGAAAGCAAACAGACACTTATCTTTTCAGCCTTCGATCGATCTTCCCTTACAGCACAAAATAAGACCAGATCACACAAGATC
>OU503056.1:5168889-5189802 GCA_912172775.2 Fraxinus pennsylvanica
TCACGCATTCCTTTGATGTTGTGTGATAATAAAAGTGCTCTTCAAATGACTAAGAGTCCTGTGTTTCATGCCCGTTTTAAGCATATCGAACTAGACTTCCATTTCATTCGAGAAAAAAATTTCTCAAGGTCTTCTTTCTACATGATATGTTCCTACAACTCGTCAAATTGCGGACATTTTCACCAAACCTCTTGCCCGAGCTTCATTCACTCTGTTTCGATACAAGCTGGGAGTTCACTTCATGACTCTCACAAGGGGGGATGATAAGAATAATGACCAGAAACCAATTTTAAATGAATTAGTTAAACCTCTTTAATATTCTTATCACTCCTGCTGTTGGATTCCACTTTCCATGTCCACTGGTTTAAACTTTATTAAAATACTTAAATTATCTTGTGCCTGAAGCAAAATTGCCATGCATGCATATGTTTGGCGATTTTCGCTCTTACTGCTCAGAAATATAGACGGTACGAAACTAAACTTGAAAATACTAAGAAATAATTTTTTGTTGAGTAATTCTATTGGTACATCTTGATTTATGGATTAAATTATAGAACGATGACATAGAAGAAAGAAAGAGAAAAAAAATAGAGAATGAAAAAAGGTAAGTTATTATAATTCACATCATCAATCTATTAATTATGATGTACAAATACACACATATATATATAAACACACACACACACACAAAAAACACTCTGGTAATAGTATAGTCCAATCCAATCTAATAAAAGAAGTGTCTAATTAAAATAAAATATTTTTTTTTTCAACAATTTAAATTTAACCGTGTAAACAGAATCATCTAGTTCTTTCGTTTGCAATGGTTTAAGTCGTTTTCGTTCTTAAAATTCTTTTTTCTTTTTATCATTTTGTTATTTTAGATTAAGAAAAAGTCTTTTTCTTTTGTTTTATTTTCTTAAATGTAATTAGAAGTGAATAATGCACGGACAAAAATGCTTTTAAGAAATAAGGCATGTGCAAGGCAAAGGTTCAGTGTCCTGACATATTCTCAATACATTGGGGACCATTTCTTGAACATGGTTGTCTTGAATTCTTTTCTATAAATTTCAATTGCCATAGAATAATTGGATAATTGTCGCTCTTGTATTTTTTTTTTTCTGGAAATTTCGATGGCCATAGAATAGTTTGGTAATTGTCGTTCTCATAAGTAGGACCGGCGAAAACAAAGGCATCAATTTGAAAAACGTGTTCTTATTTGGTGGGAATTCAAATCAGCTTTTAGTAGATTTTGATAAAAGTTAATAAAATGTATGGTTGAAAAGTTATTGATCTTGGTTAAAATTAATTTTTTTCTTTGACTTACAGTAAAATTGAATTTTAATACCTACCAATCATGGACTATATCATATGACATCATTCAAGCAGACTCTGGAACCTGATATAAAGTGATACAAGGATGGGTTCTTCCATTCACTGCATTTTTCTTTAATCTTTCCCTCTTTCCGATTATATCTCTCACGAAAATGGAGTTCTCCATGAGGTTTCTTGCAGTGATGTCCCTCTTGCTGTTGGTTTCCATGTCCACTGGTTTGAACTTTATTGAACTCCCTACCCAACTTCGTGAATTATCTCGTGTCTGAATCAAAATTGCCATGCATGCATATGTTTAGGATTTTCACTCTTATTGCTCTGAAAAGTAGACCTTACAACATTAAACTCGACAATATTAAGAAAGAAAAAGAAATGATAATATTTTTCTAGCCGATCTTATGTTGTTTACATGTTAATTAAGCAGAGATGGGAGGTCCTCTAATGGCAGATGCAACGTGTGACTGGGACCTTTGTGATAGAGGGTGCCAGCTTCTGGATTACAAACGAGGATGTTGCGAACTGTATCCAGGCTGCAGTTATTGTGTTTGCTCCGACGAAGAAATATGCCTGCGTAAGACACACCTCTCAATTAATCTACATACTAACAAAAACTGTAGTTAATTTACTCTGAAGTAAATAAGTAACATTTTTATTGATTAATATAAGTAGCTAAGGTAAGATTTTTTTTTTATAACTTTTATCCTTTTCCTTTTTTGAGTTACTTTCAAAATAATTAAATTATTTAAACATTTTTTAAACAGAATGTAGTGCTTAATTATTTTAAAACTGTGAATATAAGTAGTGTTCGATTTATTGCAGTACGCACCACAATGGAAATAAAAGTTGGTGAGAAGACTGTGATGATTGCGGCAACACCCAAAAAGTCTTTCATCAAGGAGCCAGTTGCTTGATTCTGCATGGATATTTAAAATAAATATTCTGTTTGAAGACTGTGTCTTTAAGAATAAATTGTAGATCTCTCATCATGGAGACTACATCGTGTAAGTCAAACATGTTTGACATACATGTACTGTGTTAAAACTATATTGAATGAATGTATTGTGAAATAATTAATGTTGTTTTCTTTTGTCTCCTGATTACAATTTTGATTTTACCAAATTAATTATTAAATACTAGTCACCCTTTGGCCTTTGCCTGGCATCGAAGGGTGACAAAAGTGGAAAGATTCATAACCCTTTGCTCGGCTTGGATGGCCGGCAAAAATGAAAAGATTCATATCATTCAGCTACTCATGTATTCACTATTATATCTAATCATCTTTTCGACTCGTGCCACAATTCGCTAAATCATGCTCATGCGATTCTCATTTATGTAACTATAGGACATATTACGCAAATCTTGTGAGGCATGCTTGGCAAGGGACAATCATTGCCACCGGTCCAAAATTAAGTCATGCTAGCTCGACACCACCCGACTTAAAATTCTTAATAGGAGTGTTATTTTATGCGCAAAGAATGTTTTCGCGAAAAATAGTATAAAATAATTAATAAGGTGCACGAATAAATTTGTACATGGTTGGGCCGTAGAATATTGAGATTTAAAATTGTCTAAATAGCACTTACGGTGTGCTGTACTCACGTTCGTTTTTCCCTAGTCCTAGTACTTTATCCTTCATCTTTTTTCAATAAAATTCTAGCATCTTATGATAATTATAGGAAATAATTACTTAAAAATATAACAACTGCATAACTTTTTCATTTTTTTATTTTTGGTACTCTTAAACTTATGATAGTTATAAATATTTGAAAGAGGGCCCACGAATATTTTATTGTGTGTGGGCCCCCTCCATGTGAGGGAGGTGTAAAGCCGTGTGTACACCATTGTGTACACGTAGCATCTCCCTAAATATTTACCTAAAATTATAAAAAAGAAGGAAAAAACAAAGGAATAGTAAAATAAAAAATAAAAAACAAGAATAAGGCAAAAATGGTAGAGTTGCAAGAAGGACAATGCAATGTAGATAGCTCAAAACTCTAAACATGTGATACTCATTCATATAAATATGTGGGAGAAAAAACTATCCTTATCTCAATGATGTACGATATTCAGAAATTAATGTATGATATAATATGTCATACAATTCAATTGAAAATTTCCTTCAAAACAATTTAGATTTTGACAAAAAAAAAAACAAAAAAACAATAATTTTAATGAGTGGATACTGTGAGCACATTTTGTCTCTTTAAGAATGTTTTCTATGTACTTATTTAACCAATATGTTATTTAATTAAGTGATATTATCAAATAATAAATTAGTTTATCGATATAATCCCATACATATCTTTTAGAAAATGGAGAGAGAAAGCATATCTCCAATAGCCTCTCACCTTAAATTCGAGAATGGTACTTCGTAAATTGATATATTACTGTTACAATTGATAATCACATTCAATCTTCCCATAATCCTTAAAATCACGCATGAGATGTAATCAATATAATCAAATTCAAACGAAAAATACCTAATTTTTCATTTTGCTACCCACATTTGCCTGTGTTTTCCAAAGCTCCATCACCAAATCTCATCCGATTATCGATTTCTTAGCTTGGAAAATTATTACTGCCATGACTATCTTTTTTCCTAAATGGTCTAACACTTTATCTTATCTGTTATATATAACCATGGTCTATGTTATGCGTTGGTACAATGTTTTGACAAAATATTCTATCTTTTAATCTTTCTTTCTTAGACTAATTTGAACCCCTTTTTAAACTTAAATTTCAACATTGTGAAGAGACATTTTGATTTTGATTTTTATTCTGTTTAATTTGGAGAGTTTAAAGGGTATGCACGTTTAATTTGGAGAGTTTTATTCTGTTTAAAGTATGTACATATAAATATTTTTACGCCAAACATATTGCACATCAAGAAGTTAAAAACATAAGATTGCGTAAAAAAATGAAATATAAATATTAGAATTAAATCAATCCTCTCTTTTTGCATGTGTATAGTTAGTTGGTTGGTTTGTTAATTAGTTTACTTCCTCTAGCTGGTAATTGGTTAGCAAAGCCAGCATTTTCTTTCACCTTTTTCTGTCTATTTATATATGCATTGTAAATTCATTTGCAATTAAATCTTTCTAATGAAATAAATACAATCAGGGCAATTCCCCTCTTTCTATTTTATTATGGTATTAGAGCAAAATATTCATGACTTTCCTCATCACCTTCATTGATTTCATTCTTCTTTCACTTTCGATTTTCATTCACCATGGGATCATCACATCTGGAGGACGATTCTGGTTCGAGGTCTTCAATCAGTAGAATCACCATTGATGAACCTTCCAGTCCATTTTTTTTACATCATTCGGACAGTCTAGGTCTAATGCTCGTTTCTCAGCAACTCACGGGAGATAACTAGGCCTCTTGGAGTCGTGCAATGATAAGTACATTATTAGTTACAAAACAAGTTGTCCTTCATTGATGGATCTATTGAAAGACTGGAAGCTGCAGATTCTAGTTAATTCATGGAACCGGAATAACAATATGGTGATATCTTGGATCCTCAATTTAGTATCAAAAGACATCTCCGCCAGCTTGATCTATGCAACGACATATGAAATCTAGAATGATCTTAAGGAGAGGTATCTGTAGACTAATGGACCAAGAATATTCTAGTTAAGGAAGGAATTGATGAACCTTAGCCAAGATTAAAACACTGTCAGTATGTATTTCACTAAACTCAAAACCACATGGGAGGGATTGAGTAATTTTTGATCTAGTTGTAGATGTGGTAAATGTTCTTGCGAAGGTGTTAAGGAGCTGAATAACCAATACCAGATGGGATACATTACGTCATTCCTTACGGAGCTGAATGACTCATTTTCTCAAGCTACGGGGCAAATATTACTAATGGATCCTTTACCTCCTATTGACAAAGTCTTTGCACTGATTTCTCAGGAGGAAAATCAGAGAAAAATAAATGTACAATCCATTGGAGTTGATTCCACTGGAGCTCCTGCCTTTGCTTTTGGAACTGATAACTCCAAAAATGTTATTCATTCCTATCCTCGCAATAACTTTTCAAAAGTCAACACTTCCAATTTTAAAAAGAAGGAACGGCAATATTGTACTCATTGCAAATACCATGGACATTTAGTAGATGAATCTTATAGAATCAATGGTTATCCACCTGGTTATAAGCCAAGGCTTAGAGACAGTTTCCACAATTCATCTACTTCTAATTCTGTTAATCATTTTTCTACCTCTGTTCCTCAATAGGATGTTGGTAAACAAATGGATCAGCAACTTGATATTGGAGATTTTGTGCAGAATTTGAGCTCCAATCAATATCAATAGCTCATGTCAATGCCGTCAACTCACTTAGCTTCAAACGTAAATTGCACTTCAAATGATCAGGGGAACAGTGCCTCTTCAGGTATATGTCATTTTGTATCAATCAATCCTACTTTTGTATCCAATGATCTATGGATAGTAGACTCAGGGGCTACAAACATGTGTGCTGCATTGCTGATGCCTTTGTGAGCTTGAGAACTGTTGGTAATTCAAGCATCACTTTACCTAATCACACACGTATTCGAGTCAACCTTTCTGGAGATATCAGACTTAATTCAAAATTAATACTGCATGATGTTCTATTTGTGCCTCAATTTAAGTTCAATATGTTATCCGTGAAAGCAATAACCAGTGGATCTCAACTTACCTCGAGCTTCTTTTATGATCAGTTCATTATTTAGGAGGGAGCAACCAGGAAGATGATTGGCAGGTGTGATAAAATTCAGGATCTATACATTCTTGATACAAAAAACATTGATTCTGATTATAATACCTTTGTTGGTACTTTGTCTGTCTATAGATGGCATAATAGACTTGGTCATTTATTGTTTAAAAAGTTAGATGTGTTGAATGATCAATTGTTATGTGACTTTGTCAAAATAAATTCAAACCTTCCTTGCTATATATGTCCTCTTGCTAAGCAAAAGATATTATCCTTTGAATCAATCAATAATCTATCTAGCAAAAATATTTGATCTGGTACATTGTGATATATGGGGATCCTATCACGTTCCATCTCATTTAGGTTCTAGATTTTTCCTAACTTTTGTTGATGATTGTTTAAGGTTCACCTGGCTATATATGTTAAAGCATCAGATTGATGCTATAGATGTTGTTCAGTATTTTTTGCTATGGCGGCTACACAATATAATGCTGCCATCAAGAAGTTTAGATCAGATAACGCCAGTAAATTATCCTTCAAAGATTTTTTTTGCTAAAAAGGGAGTGATCCATTAGCTTAGTTATGTTGCAAGACCACAACAATATTATGTAGTTGAACGCAAACATCAACACATTTTGAACGTGGCTCTAGCCTTATTTTTTCAATCCGAAGTGCCTATTAAATTTTGGTCTGAATGTGTAATGACGGCAGCTTATCTCATCACCAAAACTCCATCCCCTCTTTTGCAACGCAAAACCCTTATGAGATATTTCATGGTAGTCCTGCCACTTATTCCTTACTCAAAGTTTTTATGCCTAGTATTTGCCTCCACTCTCACGACTCACAGGAACAAATTCCAACCCAGAGCACAGCCTTATGTGTTCTTGGGATATCCTCTTGACATCAAAGGCTATAAGCTTCTTGATGTAACTTCAAAACAAATTTTTACCTTAAGAGATGTTGTATTTTATAAGGATATCTTTTCATTTCATACTATCATGGAAGCTTACAAAATGTTAGACCCCTTTCCTGATTTAGTCTTACCAATCCCTTCATTATCAACTCATCATGAAGACATAATACAACCAGATATTCCTTTTCATCAAGATGAATCTTCTCCTCATAACTCTCATTATTATGTGCCTCATGTACCTTCACATGCTGTTTCTACTTCTGAGACTCCAGTTGTTATCCCATATAACGGTGTCAACCTTTGAAAATCCCAAAGAGCTTCAAAACCACCAACATATCTCATAGACTTTAATTACAACCCGATTTCATATTCTGATCAGCCTAACAATCTTTCCCTTCATCATATTGGGAATTTCCTTTCTTATGAGAACTTATCCAAACCTCAAAAAATCTTTATGTCGAATGTCTACTCTCAAACTGAACCACACTTCTTTGGCCAAGCCATCCAGGTTCCTCATTGGGGTGAGGCTATGAATCTTGAACTTGATGTCATGGAATCAAATCATACATGGTCCATTGTTCTTTTGCCTGCTGGGAAACATTCAGTGGGCTGCGATGGATTTATAAGAATAAATACAAGTATGATGGTTTACTAGAACGGCACAAAGCACGTCTTGTAGCTAACGGTTACACGCAACAAGAGGGCTTGGATTATTTTGACACTTTTTCTCCAGTGCTAAAGTCTGTGACTGTCAAATTAATGCTTGCTCTTGCAGCCTATCATGATTGGCATTTGTTCTAGCTAGATGTAAATAGTGTCTTTCTCAATGGTGACTTGTTTGAGGAAGTTTACATGGACCTTTCACTTGGTTATGAGCTTCGCAAATCTATTAAAAGGGGGGAGAAACGGGTCTATAAATTGTACAAGTCCATATATGGTCTCAAGCAGGCTTCTAGGCAGTGGAATTCCAAGTCAATTATGCTCTCATTCATCATGGTTTCACTCAATCAAAGGCTGGTTACTCTCTATTCACGAAAGGCTCTGGCAACTCCTTTGTTGCATTGTTGGTTTATATAGATGACATTGTGATCACTGGACCTAATATTCAGCACATCAAATCCCTGAAATCCTTTCTGCGCTCTCAGTTTAAACTCGAGGACTTGGGCTATTTGAAGTATTTTCTTGGAAATGAAATTGCACGTTCTACATGAAGTATTGTTGTTCACAAAGACAATACTCCTTGTAGATGCTTGAGGATGCTGGTTTTCTGGATTGTAAACCAATAAGTAGCTCCATGGATCCAAAGATAGCCCTCAGCCTACATGATGGTCATTTTTTATCTGATGCTTCTCATTATAGAAGGCTTATTAGGAGATTGATGTACTTAACTTTTTCACAGCCAGATATAACCTTTGTTGTGCATAAATTATGCCAATACATGTCTCAACCTAGGCTACCACATCTTAAGGCAATTCATCACCTTCTTTGACACTTGAAAGGGAGTTCGGCCAAGGTCTCTTTTTTCTTCCCACACCACTCCATCCGATGGTTCTGAATCAAATCCTCTCAAACTTCAAGCATTCTCTGATGCGGATTGGGGTTCTTGTGCTAATGCTCGTAAATCAACAACTGGTTTCTGCATTTTCATTGGTGAATCCATGGTTTCTTGGAAATCTAAGAGGCAACCCACTATATCTCGTTTATCCATTGAAGCCGTATAAAGAGCCTTTGCCGCCAATTTTAGTGAACTCATTTGGATTAATCAGTTGTTAATAGATTTTCAGACTAATATTACCCCTCCAGCTGTGCTCTATTGTGACAATCATGCAGTAATTCAAATTGTATCTAATCCCATTTTCCATGAGCGGACAAAGTACATTGAGATCGATTGTAATTTTATTAGTGACAAAATTACTGTCGAAGTAGTTAAACTTCTTCCAATACGTTCACATCATCAATTGGCTGATGCTTTTACAAAACCATTGTCTGCCTTAACTTAAAATCCTTTGTTAGTCAAGATGTGCGTGAAGAACATATTCCGCACATCTTGAGGAGGAGTATTAGAATTAAATCAGTGTATAGTTAGTTAGATAGTTGGTTGGTTGTTTTGTTAATTAGTTTACTTCCTCCAGCTGGTAATTGGTCAGCAAAGCTGGCATTTTCTTTCACCTTTTTTTTTTTGTCTATTTATACAGGAATTGTAAATTCATTTGCAAATGAATTTTTTTGATTAAATAAATACAATCAAGGGGAAGGGGGGGGGGGGGGGGGGGNCAATACCATTAAACATCTAATTCAAATGTTATAATCTCTTCTAACTATGTTAAATCAAAGGAAAACATAGCATAGCAGATCTTTTGATAAAATGATTACCAAGAGATCAAGCATACCACATTTCACTGGAAATGGACCTCAAGCCTATTGAATGGAATCACCATGACGATAACTAAACATTATTGATTGGAGATCCCAATATCTTAGTTCAATATGACAACTAAGTTATGAATGATTCAAACAAGCACTTATACCCATTCCTATAGAATAAAAGTGCTAGATTATTAGTATAAGGATAAGTTATAATTTTAATGATTCCTATATCTTGAAAAAAGCCAAGAGGAGTATGATATAATAATATAATAGATCACTTATATAAGTGTGAAGTGGGGCAGCTTCTATGAGAATCGTGAGATTTAAATGTTTTTAAAGCACTTATGAAACTAAGAGTTATTCAAGATCAAAATAAATACAAGCATAATAATCGAAGTTATTAGAGAAGCGATGGTGTTGATACAATTGATTTGATTTACATCGACGGCTGAATAGTTCAAGATATTGTGTTCACTGATTAGCCTAATAAATTCGATTGTATTCTACTATGATAGGTTCAAAGTTAAAAGCCACCTCTCCTGATAATATAGCTTGTCGTTTGAGCTCCTTTTTCTTAGTTGGAATTTGAATTTCATGTGCATATTGATAATTTTCGTTCATGTGAGGGATTGTTGGAAAACAGTTTATGAAAGTTGATTTTTATTGAACTTTAAAGAAATATTTGGACGGGTCCCACTACTCAAATTGTATGAGAAACTGATCGATCATGTTCTACTCATATATTTGAACATCAAAAACTATTTTTGGACGAATGTGAAATTAGTGAATGATGTCGGATTGAAAAATATTAATTTTGAAATTAAAAATGAAAATTCACTGTATAAGAGCTCCAACGAGTGGGGGAGTCACTGAAATGAGTGCTCAAGTGACAAATTGGCTAAAAGCGAGTGGCAGATGAACCTGTGCTTTTTCAAGAACGAGTTGAATTTTGGGGTGTCACTTCGTGAATTTCATTCACTCATGTTCCATGCAATCAAAGCATATCATATAACATCATTTCCTGGTAAAAAAAACGTTTGATATTTCATTCCGAAAAGGAGTTCATAGCCTCATTCAGTTTCCATGTGATTTGTAGTGCTGCAATTACAAAACATTGATCATCATATCTTAAGAGATAATTTTCATAAATCGTAGATGCCTATCTGGAACAAATTCCTTTTAAGAGCTCAACTCTTGCCTCAATCATTACATTTCAGTTAAATCATTTTCTGCTTTTTATTCTTCGGTGTTATTGGTCCAATCTTTCATTTGATTACTGGTAAGGATTGGTAAGTGGGAATTACTACAATAAAGAAATCACTTTTTTATTTACAAACAACACACACTACCGGACAAATGCAGTAAAAATCCAAGCAATTTTAATCTGATTAGTTTTCTTGGTTGAATCAAAATAGCAGCCCAAGAGTCATTTAGAGGGCTCTAGAATATCTACGTCGTAAAAGTAGAGCTTTCATTTTGTGGTTACAGACATTCCAAATCTCAACATCTAACATAGTACTTTCCACCACCCTTTTGAACATTATTTGCAGTATTAAAAAAATAAATTTCTTAACCTCAAAAAATCTCAACTAGAGGATTTTAATAGCTTTAAAAATACTATATTACACAAGAAAATTTTATATCACATGAATTTCAAGGAAACAGCAGAGTATTCACAGAATGACGGTTCCATACACGAATTATAACTTTTAACAGTTATAGAAATGTCTAAACAAACAATTTATTTGACATTATTAATATGAAATTATAAAGATTAATGATAATCTTGATAAAATCAAATTGTAGTCCCCTCAAATTCTAGGATTCTCGCAAGAAACCCAAACCAAAGAAGATGTGTGACGATTTAGGTCAAAAGATCCAAAAAAACAGTGACTGATCCTAGAAATTTAATATTAGTGTTAGAGTTTGTTACCAATCCTTCATAGAATAATCAATAAAATAGAAATTACCAGTATCTGTTTTAAGCCTCTGAAGAAAAAAACCAGATTTCTAGATTGATGAAGATCTCGAGTTATAAGCCTCATAGAAGCCAATACACAAGGTTCTAAGGAGTTTTCTCTAGGATCGAATGCTTTGATACTACCGTTGGTCTTAGAAATGAAGAAGAACACAAAAGTTTTCGTTTTAAAAGGTCATATATTTGGCGAGAATGCCTACTCATCACGTTAGACATCCAAATAACAAGAGGTTACTGTTCACAAAGAACAACATGTACACCCTCACAATCTCTATTTACATCAATCTTGCAGAGAATCAAATAAATTACAGGGAAGACAAAGCAAATGAAAAACAGATAGTAAAATTATCCAAAACCTAAGTAGTATCTCTCAAATGAGAGAGATTGCTATTTAAAAGAAACAACCACATTAACCTATCATCAATGGTCATTAATATGGCAACACTGATATTCTATTGAGTATTCACTGGGTGAAGAAGATATGTAAATAGCATTAATTAATTCTAGTGATAGACTTGAATGACATGCACCGATCAATATTAGATGAAGTTATCATGGCATATATTGCAAATTAATGAGGAAAACCACCTTTCAGCACTAGATTTAAAAATATATAACATTTTACGATGGTAAAAGTTGGCTTCTTTTGGACTTTGCGAATAATATGCAATAACTTATTGGTTAAATAAGTACATACAAAGGATAGAAATGTGCTCTCAGTATCCACCCATTAATTTATTATGGTCGTCGTCGTCGTCGTGATCTAAGCACAAAAATCACGAGCTTATCCAAATTGTTTTAAATGTAGTTTTCAATTTTATGGTCCCCAGTCCTTAAATATGACATTAATTTCTGAATATCGTACATAATTGAGATAAGCATAAAGTTTTTCCTACCACATATTTATATGAATGAGTATCACATGTTTAGAGTTTTGAACTATGTGCACTGCATTGTCCCTTCTTGCATCTCGATCTTTTTTCCTTGTTCTTTTATTTTTCTTATTCCTTTGCTTTTTCTTTCTTTTTTATAGTTTTAAGTAATTATTTATAATCATCATAAGATGCTTAGAATTTTGTTGGAAAAAAAAAAAAAAAGAGGAAGTATAAAGTACTAGGACTAGAGAAAAAAATACACGAGTACCGTACACACAAATGGTAGTTCCCCAATTTTATAACTAGAGTTGTACAACTTATTTTGGATGATGGCAACCATTGTCCCTCGTCCGGCATGCCTTGTGAGATTTGCTGCTGTTATAAAATATTGCAGAATACGGTAACATTTTATTATTTCACAAAAAATACAAACGATAAGTAAATTACATAAACAAATAAACCGTAAAAGAGAACGGATTTGAAATGAACAATAACAAAGTCAAATATCAATTGATTTGAGAGAAGAAATTAGCAAACCAAGGCCCCTATTAATATAGTATCTTTGAAACAGATTCGCTCCCTCACCTAAGTATTTGAGATTTCGTTTGAACATCTGATTCCCAAGATATAACAGAGAAATCAGTAGAATCTTTGCATTTTAGTTTCTTCTTCAGGGAACAGTATCAACATGACTTGATAGAAACTGGAAAAAGTTTGAGCAGACAAAACAGGAAAAAAAAAAAAATTCGTGGGGTGTTAACCAAGGAAAATCGAGCTCTATCTATAAGCTCCTATGTCTCCATAATGAGTAACTTGAAAGACCAATAGTTATGGGTGTTACTGCAATTAACATTCCCTTTAACCTAGCTAAATAACTTCACAATTACATTTCAGTTTAAGTTAGTTCGAAATAAAAAATAGAAATTTATAGGAAATGAAAGAAAAACGAGGACACTCCAAAGGGGCCAATTGGCTCTGTTCGGTTTGACATTCGTGTACACAGATCGTGTTCGTACACAAGTTCAAGGTAAGAATTTCAATTTCAGTTCATGATCTGCATCTCCCTATGCGCGTACATGGAGAGAGCTTGTGTACTAAACGTGATTACACCTCTTCAAAATGAATAGCCAAATAGACACACACTTTGCTCTTTTTATTATACTAGTGAACCCGTATCTCAATTTCGGTCCATGATTTGCATTTCTCTTCCGATTATCATTTTTGACAAGTAAATATATGTTTTCGATGTTCTTGCGGAGGAAAACACGAATCAACTTTGATCTTCCAAAATGAATGAACGGGTCCCACTTAAAATCATGCCAAAAGTAGCCTATTAAGCCATTAGGCCAATTTTCCAACACACATGTCCTTTATTTAGTTACATAAATGAGAGTTGAAGGAACATGAATTAGAAAATTGAGGCTTGGATAGAGATAGTTAAATGATATTAATCTTTCAATCTTTGTCATCCTTAATTGTCAAGAAAATGGTAAACTAGAATAGGAATGTTTTTATTTATGTAAGGAATTCATTTTCATTTAGTCTTGTTTGAGAGTCATTTGTCTGGTTTGAAAATTTTGAAAACATTGCTGATATATTCTTATTCGTATAAAATAATTAGCAATATAAAAAATTATCCATAACTAACACGCATAGTGTTTTTCCTTTGTAGTGGCAGTCAGCCTCGCTACTTTAGTCCCTATTTTATCCTCCAATTTTAAAATTTTATTTTTTCTCAAACTCATTTTCGGCCACATACTCTCCTAATAAATTAATTTTGAATGTGGATCCATAACTTTTTTTTATTTTTTTTAACTATATATTCTCCAAAAAAATCAACTTTTTTACAAAATTCATTAAAAAAAAAAAAAACACACTACCAGACAAGGGCTTATGTGTCATTATCTCCAATGCTTCTTATCCACTGGAAGACACTGAGCGCCACATCTCCAATCGTGTTTTGCAAAACAAGTGATCACACTTGTCCCGGAAACAGTAGATGATACAGTACTTGATCGGAATTAAGTTGGTTACATTAAAATTGTAATTAGAAAATGAAAAGAAGAACATTATTAATTATTTTACAATACATTTAATCAAAATAGTTTAACATAAAACATATCACAGTTGTTATAGTTCTAAGTAATTATTTCCTATAATCGAAGGAGCATGAGTAAAGAGTGATATGAATCTTCCATTTTTGTCACCCTTCCACGTTAAGCAAAGGTGATTAGTAATTTACATATTAATTTGCTAACATCAAAATTGTAATGACGAGACAAAGAATCAATCAACTGGCTCCTTGATGAAAGACCTTTTGGGTGTTGCCGCAATCATCATAGTCTTCTCACCAATTTTTATTTCCATTCTGGTGACAGCAACAAATCAAATAAAATAATTAAATACTATTTTCTGTTTTAAAAAATATTTATATAAGTTAATTATTTTGAAAGTAATTAAAAAACAGAGGATAAAAAAAAAAAAAAAAATTCTTATCTTAGCTACTTATATTAATAAATAAAAATGTTACTTATTTACGATCCGAGTAAAATCTACAGTTTTTGATGGTATGTAGATTAATTGGGAGGTGCCTTACGTGGGCATTTGTCTTCGTCAGAGCAAAAACAATAACAGTAGTCTGGAAATACTCTTATATTTTCTTTTCTTCTTGTTCTATTATTTTTATTTCATAACAATTAGTAATTTTTTACATTATGATCTCACTAATGCAACTATATGAAACAGACTTTTCGACTTGTATCTGCTCGTCTTTAGTTATGGAGGACCACAAAACTGAAACTTCACTTATTAAATTTTTTTTTTTTTCACTCGTGATTGTTGTGCTTAGATTTGGACAAAAGACATGGGGACCATTTGTGCAATTAATATCTTATCTAAAATTTGTATAACACGTATTTGGAAAACTTTTACACTTGTGATATGAAAAAAGATCTTTTATAGAAGTAAAAATTAACTCATAAATAAAAAAAATTCACTTACAAGTAAAAAATTAACCTTTTAGTAAAACATTCACTTCTATGTTCAAATAATTTACAGTAAATAAAACTTTGCTAGTAAGTAAAAATTTATACACAAGTACACTTACCAGTAAAAGACTATGATGAGTAAAACAATTAACTTACAAAAAGGGTATTTGGCTAAAAGTAAAAAAAATTCACTTGTAAGTACAAAATACAAATTACTTATAAGAAAAGAATGACGTAGAAATCAAAAAATTAATTTTTAATTATACGTGAAAAAATTAATTTATGATTAAAAAAGTATTTGTACATAAAATATTGTCAATAAAATTATGATTAAAAATTATTTATATATATAAACACCTAATACAAATCTCTCTAACGCATATCCCTCCCTATTCTATTGTCCTAATCTTACACTTTGCACAAACATGCTTAAATTTCCATCAATAATGTTGGTGGCCTATTAGAAGTACTCTAACTGTCGTTTCTTAGAATTCATGTTCGCTGCCCTCATAAATTGCCTTGTTAATGAATAACATACTTTTGTGGATTCAGCACAACCCCTAGTTTTTGGTGGACTGTGACATGCTAGACTATCAAAATATGTGGTTTGACAAGGGCCGCGACTCGAGCAATCCCAAACTCAACACATTTTGGCTTTCTTTATAATTTCAGATTCAATTGAAATTAAAATATTTTCCGTGGCACATAGCAACGATTCTATGCCACTAAATGGAGTTTGTTGCATAGAAGACTAGCTTGGAAACTTTTTTACCAAAGAAGATATAATTCTTTTTTTTTTATTATTTGTTAATAGAAAAAAAGAACTTTTCACTGCTTGTTCTTGTTATCCTTTGGATATAGACGATCAAATTTTGTTGGAAGTTCCTTGAAGTGACATTAGAGACATTAAGATGTTTGTTAGAATTGAAATGGAAAATGAGATTTTATCGCACCAATTATAACATGATAAAGAAAATCATCCATGACAACAAGCGTTTGGGATGGCAAGAGAAGTGTCTTCTCGTATAATTTTTTTTCTCTTTCATGCTTATAAGCTACCCCAAACATGCTTATTGTAAACTGAAATGCCCAGAAATAGAAATAGTGATTAAACTAACCAAATGAAAAAGATCAAAACTTAAAAATGCAGAAAAGTAAAATGAACACAAATGAAATTTTTTTGCCCGGAGTTTCCATGACAACTTTCAACATCCACAAAAGTGGATAATGCTCTACAGTAGAGTAGTCTCAAAATGACAACAAAGATACAAAATGTTCAAATTACAAAGATAAAGTCAGGGAGACTTATTTTTTAGTATCCAAACAAACCCTAAGTTTACAATTCCTGATAACACCACAAATCCTAATCAGTAACCTTTTAGAGCAAAACAAATCAAAAAACACTCAGCTCTTAATCATCTTCACCAAGTAAGAAACCGAAAATCAGAAAGGAGGTTATTAGGAATCTCAAGTGAGGTTTTCAAGAAATAAGGAGAACCAAGAAACTGTAGCAGTTTCTCTCAAAAGTGTTTAAACCCATAGAAGAATCCAGATGCAAATCCAAAAGCCTCAACAAGTTCACGGATCAACATCTCATGAAAATCCTCCAGTTAAAGAAGTCGTGTTTTACATGGATGTTTGTGCGACATGTACATCACAATTTACATATTTGTTTACCAACAAGTAATACGGCGATATTTGATTGGGTCAAAATCTATCAACCAAAAAAAAGACGTCCACACATTTTTTTTTTTAACATATCATCAATCAATAAAAAATTGTGTAGATGATCATATACAACAAGCATTCTCTAACTTTTTATAACACTCTTAAAACATTATATAAAGAGGTACAAGCAGGGAGTCCTTCATTCACATTTCACTAAAGCTTCCTTTTATCTCTCTCTCTCTCTCTCACAATTATGGAGTTCTCTGTGAGGTCATTTGCAGTGGTGTCCATCTTCCATTCGCATTTCACTAAAGCTGCCTTTCATCTCTCTCTCTCTCTCTCAACGATTGAGTTCTACATGAGGTCATTTGCAGTGGTGTCCCTCCTGCTATTGGTTTCCCTGTCCACTGGTTCGAAATTTATTCAACTCCATAGCTTGTCAACTACTTTAATTAGCTACTATATGCATGTTAATTTACCAAATATGAAATAACCAGAACAACTTTAATTTCACAGCAAAGCATTCTTATTTGTCTACTTTGGAGTGTATTATGTATTAAACTGTGTTTGTGTATTTTTTACTCTTTTCTTGTTTTAAGCAGATATGAGTGGTCCTCTTGTGGTGGATGCTACAATTTGTAACTGGGATCTTTGTCAAAAGTATTGCTCGCTTCTGGGTAAGCCAGCATGCTGCCCAGGACCATCTGGCCCGTGTCGTTGCACAGGAATTTGCCCACGAATTACGAGTGGTCCTCTTGTGATGGGTGCTGGAATTCGACGTTGTGATGTGGATCTTTGTAAACAATACTGCTCGCTTCAGGGTTTGCCAGGATGCTGCTCAGGATTTAACGACCAGTGTATATGCGCAGAAATTTGCCCACGTATGTAAACATAAACTTATTGATATGTTGACTTGCAGATTGAATATGGCAAGACAAAATGCTTCCTTATGTTTGCACTAAATTTTCCCCTCATGAATTGCAGAAATTACCGAGGAGGTGATGGTTGGTGCAAAAGACAAAGAGCCTTTCATCAAGGAGGTAGTAATCGCTTGATGGATTGCTGCAACAGCTGGAGAATAAATTACTTATCTATCTATGAAGCTGGTTGAGTTAAATAAATTGTAGATCTCTTCTTGGAGACTGCATTAAACTGGCTTTAATATATGAAGCTTGTTGAATTAATAAATCTGTAGATCTCTGTTTGGAGACTACATTAAACAGGCTTTAATTAAATAAACTGTAGTCTTTGCTTGGAGACTACATTGTGGAAATGTAACCATCTTCAATTACAAGTTTTATGTTGCATATTTTGTCGTCTTCTTTTAGTCTTTATCAAATTGATATCTTCCAACTAATTTAATCCATGTTTAGTCCAACATGAAAAGTAAATTAAAATATAAGTCAACAATTAATTATAAATATTTTATTAGCTTTTATCAAGATCTACTAACAATCTTACTTTTATCTAAATCAAACTTGAGCTTAAAGTGTAGTAATATTTTGCTTTCGTTTTATAATATGTCACTGCTGTGGTCGGTTTATACCCAAAAAAGGGTTTTCTACTACCTTATTGCAATCAAACATTGGGAAACTGCATTCGCAACCTAGAAATTTGTTGAAATAACGTATGCAGCCTATAATTAGACAATTAGTTTCGGAAGTAAATAATATCATTTACTGATTAAAATTAACAATGAACAAGTTGTTTTAAATTATATACTAATTACTGAATGATGACAACCTTAGTTATATGACTACTGTATCCCTTAGAACCCTAGTTATTCAATATATATAGGACTTTATTCTCAATTAAATATACATGCTTATTGACTTCTCAATTTTCTTTTGTCGATCTTTCTAGTATATGATAAGTTATCAGCGTGAATTTCTAGTTTATTGAGTATGCAAAGCAAATTAATCTTTCTTCTTACGAACCTTTAATCAAGTTGAAATACGAAAAGCAATTTCTCTTATGTTAAAAGAAAGACATGAAATTTTTACGATTGAGTTCATAAAGAAACTATTTTTCCATAAAAAAATGGTATTTTCTTGACTTTTAATTGTCTAACAAAGCGATAAATGTTATTGTTTTGTACTAAAATTTATTATTGCGTACAATATTATAGAAGAATATTGTATTATCATTCTTATAGAAGTAACAATCCAAATTAGTAATATGGAAGAATATTATTTAGTTACTCTTGAAGAGATGGTGGATTCGTGCCTTCACTTCATTTTATGTTGATCTACGAGCTATTCTTGATCGGAGCATCATTGCATGTCCACTTGGATTTTAGGACTTGAGGATAGAGATAAGCTACTACATAGCTATTAACTACATCACGTGTGGTAGAGGATCATGGTTTATCCACACTACTCTTAGACATATTATCCATTTTTCCTTCGATCATGATCCTATTTTATACATCTATCAGGAGGAAAACCAGATTGCTAACTTGCTTTAGATGGATACAATTGATGATGCATCAGGAGTACAGCCTTCTCGACTTAGCTAGACGACTTAATGTCTTTGTACACATTGACAAACATGGCCTTCCACTTTCAAAGGTCTTTAGCTCTATTTTGCTTTCTTTATATAGAATAGGAGGTTGTATCTCCCTATTTAATCTTTCTCTCTTTCGTACTTTGATTAGAGGTTAAGTTTATGCCATTTTCTCTCATATTCATTAACGTTCCATTCATATCATGGTAGAGAAATTATAACTCCCTTCGTCTTGTCTTAGTGGAGCTTGAAAAATATATCGAGATTGTGGTGGTACTTTGCCAAAAAAATAGCCCATAACTATCATACAAATTGGGGTGAATAAATTCCGAAACAAACCCTCGATTTTTAGGGACACAAAATGAAATTTTAGTTTCTATTTAATATAGATTTATAAATACTTTCATTACAAGTTGAAAGCTAAACAACCTACTTTATGTGGACATATAAATACAAGTTATATTCTAATTGAATAATACCCTGTCGATTCTTACGAATCTCCAACTTCTCTTTGAATTTCCAAAGCCTCCAAATAGGATTTCTTCGAAATAAACTTTCCACCCCCACACCCTTCATCAATTTCAAGAAAATACTATGTGCAAAATTCTGGAACTCCTAGCAGCAACAGATCATTTATCATCGTGATGAGGACAATTGCTTAAGAGCCAACTACATTCATTCGACTGCAAACTTGAGATCCTTATTATGCATTCACATATCTATGTTTAGGGCCTATCTCCTATACCATTTGTAGGGAATCTCATTCGCTCATCATCAATGATTAAGTACAACAAAACTAGAACTTCACTTATGATTGTAATGTTTAGATTTTAAACAAAAGACTTGGGAGACCATTAGTGCAATTAGTACAAATTAGTCCTTATTTGGTGTTTCTATCTTGGATATTATTATGAAATTTTGCTAGATATGATGCTGACTTTTGAAATTAAAAAATGAGGCCGATAATAATTCATCCAAATTGCCGATTTTACCCTCTACGGTTCACGTGACTCACTTTCATTAGAGGACAAAATGTAATTTAATACAACCACCCACAAATTTGATTTGAAAGTTGCTTTCTCTGGTGAGAGAGAAAGCCTTCAACATTTCATTAAAACAATAAAAAAGGACCCACGTATAATTTGAAAAAAATCGATTTTTTTGGAAGAAAATGGGACCCACGTATCTTCTGAAAAAAATTGATTTTCCTGGAAAGAAAAGTGGTACGGGGACCTCATCTAAAATTTAGATAACATGTGATACTCATTAATATTAATATAGAGACGTCGTCGAAATTTTTTTACATTTGTCTCAATTATGCAAAAAATTATTTATAAGTAAAAAATTCACTGTAAAATTTTCACTTCTATGTTAATAAAAAATTATGCATAAGTATACTTACAAGTAAAAATATACTATGAGTAAAAAAAGTTCCCTTGTAAATAAAACATTCGATTCAAAATAAAAATTTCACTTATAAGTAAAGAATGACGTATTAGTCAAAAATTAATCAAACATTAATGTGCCAACTCATCGGTGCTTAGGATAAGTTGAGCACCGGTGCTCATTAGATCATTTCTGTATATATATAT
>OU503056.1:5200804-5266234 GCA_912172775.2 Fraxinus pennsylvanica
AAAAAAAAAAAAAAAATAGAATAATACACTTACAATGAATTATGCCTTTAATAACCATATTGATTATGCTCAAATTCATCCAAAAACACAGGCCGACAACCCCTCCATCCTAATTTGAAAATTTTCACTTCATAAATTTTTTATATAAAATGTATTTTACACTAAGATTATCCATTTTGACCGATTCAAAATCTATTGAAAAGTTTATAATGTGAACATAATAAATATGTTACAGACGAAGTATAAATATCGAAAATTATTTTGTATGAATAAATAAATATAAAATCATGATTATTAATTTTTCTTTTTATTTCTTTTCCTTACTGATAAAGTGTAATTTATACACTTATTTAGACTTTTAAATATAGACATTTAGCATTTGTTATGATTAATTATAACCTAATCTCTTGTATATTGTTTGTTAGATACATCTCAAAGATTGAATGTGAAAGTCAAGAAAGGAACAAAAAAATTATAATTTTCAAAGTTTGGGGATCAAATTGTAGATATCCAAAGTTGGTCCTAAAGATCATAAGCCATGTGTGCACATGGCTAAGGAGTTGCGCACGCAAGGCTGAATTATGAGAAACCCGAGGCCATTTTCTACTGCCATGCGAACGCAATGGCAAGCATGGGTCACCTTTAGGAAGATAGGCCAACACTTTATGTGATTGGAACTCAACATTTTCGGGATTTTAACTTAATTTCTGGCTGATATAAAAAGGAAACGTGGGCAAACATTAGGGGAATCTCTCTCTCACCTCTCATATCAAGTCGTATCATAAAATCTTTGAGAAATGAAACGTTAATTTATCATGAGTGGGAGAGCATAATAAATATAGCACGTGAATTGAGTCAAGAAATATCAAGAACACATAACATCTTCTTCTTGTATTTATAAATTTCAGGTGATGATTTTTCAATTCTTTTATTGTTTTATCTTTAGAAACATGCAGGAAAGTTTCTTTTGTATAGGACAAAAATGAATTTCATTATTATTATTATTATTATTATTATTATTATTTCAAAGACAAAGTAGTTTATCAAATTTGTCTTCCGCATGCTTTATTGCATTATTTATTCATTGGCCATTATTAGGCAATTAGTTACTTATTGTAGTGTTTGAGAGATTCATAATAAATTAAAACTTTACAAGAAAAATATACGGACAATAAATATTAGGAATAAGATGTACGATGCATGTAATCACCCAAATAATCGTTTAATTGAAAGTGTTATTTTGCATATATATCCATAAATCCAGAATAGAAATATGACTGGGTTGTGCTAATTAAGTATACGTTTAACTTACCTCAAGAAAGGTAGCTAAATAAAATTACATTATCGATTGTGTGTATACAAAAAGCACAATAAATTACATAGGCCGACTATTGAAAATTCGATAATAATAGGCGGATTCAAAATTCCAATACATACATCTCGTATTTAGTTCAGAATCACATTAATTATATAGTAACTTAATCTGGAAATGTTATAAGCTAGAGAGAAAAGATAAGAAAATAGAAATGCTAATGGATAATTTGTGTGTATTATATTAAGAACTAATGCCATATATTTATAACTATAAGGAAAAATTAGGAATACATTGGTAATAATTTTTAGAGCTACAGTAGTACAATTGTCATTTATTAATAAACTTACAATTTACAACATTTTTCTGTGAATGATACCATTACAAAAAATCTGTCATGCTAAAATCTTGTCAAAAAAACCTAGTGGGACAAAACTGATAGAAAGAAAAAGAGTACAGCTGCTTTCTCTTATTTCAATTCTTGTATCAATTCATCCTTATTTTGTACGTCAATGTTTTCAAATAACACTGTCTTCATACGATATATTTATTAACTTGTGATTATTGTAGTAAATGATAATCCGAAAAAAATAACTTGCAGATCTCTTCGAGAGTCTTATACATAATAGTATTTGTAGCGCCCCGAGTTCTGTTAACCCGGCTTGCCACGTCATCATCTTTTGTAATTGATTTAACTAAAAGTTTTGCAAAAAATAACTAAATTTTAAACATCACATTTATAACGGTAAAAATCTCATCGACAACAATACTCATTTTAATAATTTAAGAAAATTGATTAAACTTCAAATCTCGAATTTTTGAAATACTGAAATAACAAAGTACATTAATAGCGTTCAAATACTAAATTTTCAAATATAAATAACTGAATTCATTAAATTGTTGCCACACTACCCATCAATCACGATCGCCTCCGAAGTTTGCAAATATTGTTAAAATAACGGGGTGAGTATTTCAAAGAAATACTCAGTAGACTCATCGCCGATAATTAATTTACAGAATAATTGAACACATACTTATGCAATATACAACGTGATATCATCATCATCTTTGGTTCATTTTCTTGAAAATCATAGGCTCTTTAAAAACATAGGCTGAGGGTAGTCTCGTCTCGTGCATTTAAGCACATAAGTTATGCATAACATTCTCATCTTATCTCATAAGAGATTCTCTTCTTTCTCATGCAATTAAGCATATAAGTTATGGCAAGCATAACAATATCATATATCTCATATGACATGTCTCGATTTGCGTGAAAAGTGGAGCGGGATGAAATCTCAATCTCCTAATTGTTCGTACGTATCGTCTAGCCAAAATAGAAAATAAGTTTGAATTAATATTTCGAATATTTAAGGCTTTAAAGTGATAAAATAAAGTTTAGGGATTAAATTGGAAGTTATTGAAATTGAATTTGACAAATCTAAGGGTTGAAAATACTATTTTCAAAGTATTGGGGTTAAATGTGAAAAATAGGAATTTTAGGGACTTAATTGAAAACTATTGAAACTGAAAATAAAAGTTGAAGGACTGAAATTGAACTTTTATAAGTTAAGGACTAAACTGTAAATTTAATAAAACTGAAAATAGAAGTTTAGGGCTGAAATAGTAACTTTTAAAAGTTAGAGACTAAACTGTAAATATATTAAAACTGAAATTAAAACTGAGAGGGCTGAAATAGACTTTTTTATAAACTAGGGACTTAAATTATCATTTACTAAAACTGAAAACAAAATTAAAGGACTGAAATTAAAATATTTAAAACATAATACTTAAATAACACTTTTAAAATATGGGGGCTTAAGGGGCAAATTCTAAATTCGAAATAATAAATTGATAAAATAAACTAAACATAAATCATATGGACTAACTTAAAACAAATTAAAACTTGGGGGCTGAAACATAACTTTTAGAAATCAAAATAAAATCAAATCTAATCTCCCATTTCTCTCTCTCTCTGTGAGAGAGAGAAGGAGAGGCGAGCCGGCTAGGCGGTCAGCTCAGCGCCACCGTCGCGTGGTGGCGCCGGTGCGTGGGTGGAGGTGGCAAGGGGATTTTGGTGTATGGGTTGAAGGCTAATGGGTTCAGGTTCGATTTTCAGTTGGTGTAAACGATCTCGAAAATGGATGGGAAGTGAGGTAAGTTTATTGGTTATGCTATTTCTTGGTTTTGGGGTTGATTTGAGGTGGGTTTTGGGTGAAGTGGCTGTCGATTTTGGGGTTGCAGCTACGGTTTGTGCGTTGCACTTGGTGGTTCGAAAATTGGGTTTCGGGTTGAGGTTGTTGGCAGTGGCTGTGGTGGTGCGATTTCTGCTGGAGTTTGGATGGTGGTGTTGAGCAGTTTTGCTCTCGTTTTCGAGCTAAGGAGATGGCTTGGTTGGTAGTGGAATGTGGTGGTTCTCGGTTTGGAGCTGCGAGTTGGGTGGTCTGGTTTGAGGTGAGCTTCGGTTTGGTGGTTCTGGGTCGATGGTCGTGTGGTGTTGTTGGTCTCGTGAGCTGGAGGTAGTGTTGTTAGTGATGGTGTAAGCTGCTGGTTGTTGGTTTGGTGAGTTGGGGATTTGGTGTCTTGCAGTTGCAGTGGCTTCTGTGAGTGCAACGTTGGTGTTGGTGGTGTGTGAGTTTGCAGCTGGGGAGTTCACTGTTGATGCTGGAAATGAATGTTCTAGCATCAATGGTAACTCATAGTGAAATGGAAATGGTGATAGGAAGATGGTGTTGATGCTAGAAATTGATGTTCTAGCATCAACATTGATCTCCAACATTTGAGGAAGAAGAGAGAAAACTTACCAAAAATGGCTACGGTGGTGATGATGGAGGGAGAATGAAGGTATATGAATAATAAAAATTAGGGCACAATTTTCTAGGTAGCCAATTGGGCCAAAAATAGTTGGGCCTAGCATTTGGGCTGTAGGGTTTTCCAATTGGGTTTAGGTGATTTGGATTAAAATGATTTCCTTGTTGGACTTGTATAATTGGACTTAAATATTGGGCTCTAAATATTGGACTTGAATTATTAAAATTGGATCCAAATAAAATAAATCGGAATTGAAATTAAAATGATTACTCGATATTGGATTCGATTCGAAACAATTTAAATTCGTTTATAACGGCTAGACGAACGTGCTATCTCTTTAAAATTAGAATTAAAGTTTAGTGACACGTTTTTCGAGAAATAATTTTATATTATTTAAAAGTTCTCGATCGTTACAGTATTATTTTGAAGATAAATGTTTTGTATGTTATGGGCATTGATTACAAAAATATTATGCATCTTTAAAACCTTATTGGGGAAAAAAAATCCTTGTGGGAAAATCCTAATAAACGAAAAAGAATACATTAATCGTTTAAGTACGCTATAAAACGTTAAAAATCTTGTCACAGAAATCTAATAAGACAAAACTTTGGTTAAGGAAAAAAGTGTATTAAGGTATTTACTCCCCCTTATAATAATATTTCTGGAATTATGCTTCAAGCAAATTAAATCCTTCTTGGATAACCTTAATAGTCATGCAGATGAGTTTACTATTACATATTTCAAATTTCATGCATCGTCAATATAACATGATATGGACTCGTGATTTCATCCACCGCTATCTTTGCGAATTTCACTGTATTGAGAGTCGTATATTATATATTACGACTTCATTTTTTTCATTTCCTTTTCACACAAGTATAGACCTTTGGATTTTCGGACTGGATGTCCAAAAACTTCAGGTTTCTTAAGTAAATTCGATTTAGAATTGCGTCCCTTTTATTTGGCCAATCATTATTTCGATCGATATATTTTGATGCATTTATTTCTGTTCCGTGCTATATGATGCAGTACATCATATGAAAAAGTGTTATCGACAACTTTTTCTTTTTTCGATTATATTTTTTCTATAATGACATAACTTATTGAAATATTTCAATTTTCAATATGTCAGGTACCTAAACCTCTTCTAGGGTTTTTATAATTTGTTATGTCTAAATATTCATCAAGAGTATATGCATCCTTAATGAGACCATCTTTGTTAATTGCTCCATTTTAGTTTGGATATTTTTCTATTAGAATTGAATACCATCACATTTCAGGCGTGCCATAGATATATCAAATATAATGCTAACAAATTGTCATCCTAGGACATTAATTAGCATTGGAGCATTTAAAATCGGTGCATGAGATATTATTGATCTCTTTAGTTAGTAAATGCATATAAACAATATCTTTTGAACTTCTGGTTTGAGTTATCTTCTGCGAGAATTTAGATAGTGATGCATGTTCACGAAAATAATTGTTCATCTTAAAACCACTTCAAGTATACGGTTTGTAACAAGTAATAAAGTGGAATTTAGAGTTCCTGATATCATTTCCAAAGGGATTGATTTAGTTCTAATTCTAATTATCGTGACCTTAACCGAAATAACAAAAATGAGAGTGTTTGTTTTGATTAATTTCTAATTAAATTAATGATGCAGATGCGATTATGAATGCTTTAACTAAACTAAATGAAATTTATGTCGAATGCAAGTTGAAGTTTTTTTCTGATATATGAGGAATGTACTAGGATCACAAATGCCTATGTAATACTTTTTTAAACCTAGTTCTATATTTTGACATACGATCAAAATATTGAAGAATCAATGCTCCTAGATTATTTGACAGTCTCTCTCAAGTAAAGTCAAACCTACTCTAATATGTGAGTTTTTGCGTGTACGGTGGGTTAGTTTCCAAGAAACTCTCACATGTCTCAATCTTAAGAGAATTAGAGTGAGTAGATTGAGAATGCACAATACAGGCTTCAGATGAGTATGACGAGTTGTGAAGTAGAAATGTGTCTTGGGCCACTTTTTCAATTACATCTATCTGAAAGCAGNTTCAAATATCCCAAAACATATTTTTATTGTCACGAATATAAAATTAAGAAATAAAAATTATATTAAATAGTTCATCTAGTCCTAACACATAATTAATCTATCCTAACATGATGGTAAGAAGAAAATAAGAAAAATAAGTAAAGAACGACATCACATTGAATTCTTGAATTTGATCTTCGCGTTCTTGGAGTTAATCTTCTTGTTCTTGCTTCTTTTCTTCTCTCAAAAGTCTTTTTCCATCTCCTCTTCACGTTCTGGATGGCCCTCGGGTTTAAATACACGACCCAAGATTTGTTTCCTGAAATATTTGAGTGGAATTAGGAAACCAGATTTCTTGAGTCGAAAGATAACCATGCGGCCGCATGGTTATGAGCTATGCGATCGCATGGTTCATAGAGATGAGCCACTGGAGGTCCCTGCAAGTCTTGTGTGACTGCATGGAAGTTCTACCATGCGGCCGCATGGTTATACTTTTTTTCCATTAGACAGCTTTCAGTGTTTTGGTCATATATTTCTCTCCCGATATCCAATTGAGATGATTCAAAATGTGTTGAAAATCTTGCTTAAGGGGCTACAAATCTTCTAGAGTTATAGATCTTCAAATTCGAACGTATTCTATGCCACAAATGGTTCTCAAATTAAGACTGAAAATTCGAAGCATAACATTTTCGGCTGGAAGTTGATATAATATAGTACTTCGACTATATTTCATCACTTTGGCTTCTTTCCTCATCCAATTGATACCCAACACTCTCAAATCTTTATCGTGAGATCGACAAAACTTTTCAGTATTTGCACTTGAGTTCTCAAGCTTTGATTTTGCTTCATTTTAGTCCCTTTTCGCTTGTTTTTCCAAATTTTTGTCATATTCATCATTGTTGTTCTGCAATACACAAATCATATCGAATTAAGCTATATTATGTATATTTATTCACAATTACGCATGTTTGTGGCCTAAACTAAGTGTGTAAAATGCATTTATCAGTGCATTTGTACATTTTTTTTCAGTCCCTGAATTCTTTCGCTAATGATGAGAGATTTGTCCAATCAAATTGACAATAAGTTTTTCAACGTTATAAAATGTCACCCATTTAGGATAAGGTTCAAACTACACATTTATTCTCAATATTCTTTACTTTTCATCTCAGTGTAATGTGGTGCATTAATTGCACTATCAAATAATCTGATTAAAAAAGTTAGGTTCTAACCATAAGCCAATTATAACATGGGAACTATGATATTAGCATAATGCGTAATAGCATTCCCTAAAGAGAAATGTTAAGTACTTTGTTCTCAATTAAATTAATAGGAAACGATTAACAAGTAATAGTGTTAAACTATTTATCGACATCTCAACTAACACAATAAAATGTTTAGATTTAGGATTACTAGCATTAATAAGACACACCATCTTGATTGTATAATCTAAAAATTATGCTCACAATTTAAATTTAAGTAGTAATTTCGCAAGCTTCAGATTGCAATCATCACTTAGTATTATATCAAATCTATTAGATACAAATAATATTTAGATGATCACCATAGAGGATGATGAGTCCCATTTATCAGCTTAATTAATTTTCAAAATATAGGGAATTTAATCCATATTTTAGCTAGTGATATTTAATCATCAATTTCCTTGAAAGAGAACAAATATCATATATGATTTCATTGGATTAAAGAATATCATAATTTTTCATTGAATATCCATTCTGAATTTTTAATTTCGCATCATTATTGATCCAGTGATGATCTAATTGACCAATCCATGTCAAATAATAATACATTCAGTAATTGAACTTCTGATTCAACACAATGTTATAAATTTGAATAAGTATTTAATCAAACAAAAGATATAGTTACTTCTCGAAAGCATGATTAGTTGTATGTTTCCTTTTAAGGATAAACATTAATTAAAAATGATATATTCCTTGGAATATGTTCTACTTCGGGAGCACGTATTACTTCTTCAAGAGTAATATGTCAATATTCTTTTGAAATATTAAAAATTATAATTCATACTCTTCAGAAAAGAAAAATTCTTTTAGAATATTAATAATGTTGTACTTCTTTAAAAGTAACAACAAACTATTATATACAAATATTAACTTTTTAGAAGCATGTTTTGTAGTAGAATACTATATTTGTAGAGTTGGCCACTTTAAGAGCAACAACATGATAAATTAACAATATAGAGATAAACAGTTTCTATCAAAACAATAATAGATACATTAAACGAACATAAAAAAATCTTTAATATGATCGAGATTACATCTAGAAGGCATAAATCATGGATTAAAACAAATCATAGATTACATGATAATATCTTCGTGAATTTAGCATCGCCAACATGTTGTATTTGGTCTAGTATCCCGAGTGGGCTATTCATGACGTCATCATCGATAGTCAAACCTAAATTTTGGTGTTAATTTAGTAAAGAACAAAAAATAAAAAAAGTACTTTTCATAAGAATAATTACATAATTCAGAATTTCGATATTGGGTTTACTGGCAATTCCGATTGGAGGAGCAAAAGTATAAGATTTTTGGATGCCATAATTTTGGATTTGAACTTTGAAATTCAAATAGTAAAGTTGAGCTCAGAATCTAAAGTGAAGAAATTTGTCTTGGGACTCAAAATCACAAGAATCTTTAGAAAAGTTAAAATGGAACAGTTAGAAAAAATAATCAACCATGCTACAAGTAAATGGAGTTTGACATGAATTTTCCATGGTTCCACATGTCGCAACATGATTAACCAGTTTGAAAATAAAAAATAGTTTCCTGCCCATTTACTTTTCAATTTAACAAAGCCATGTCAATGACCATGTACAAAACCATGTACAAATGGTTTAATCCTAAAATAATTGACATCTCAAGGATTTCCAAAAAACCAGTGTCACAAATCAATGAACAGTACAGAAAGATCCAAGGGATTGCGTTTTTTCTTGTCTATCTTGAATTTGACGTGATGAGATACACATACAAACACGAACGCTTGCAAAAGAGCAGTGCTTTATGCCCCAGCTCAATGACCAGGACATACATTGGAGGGGGGGCGGCTGTGATAGGGGGGCGCCACTGTTAATGCCCCGGTCATTGAGCTGGGGCATCGAGGCTTTCCCCTTGTGAAAATACTGACGAATATGACAACTGTGAATAACGAGGCAGAATTAAAAGAGGTAGACTTGATTATGAAAGATGCAAGTGGCATAATATTATAATGTATACCTAAAAAAAAAAATGTCATCAAATTAATTTTGATACACATGACAGATAATTGTACTTACGAAAATCAATCATGCTAATGTACACTCCCTTTTATACATTTGTTTACATCATGCCACGTGTCATTATCTCATTTGATAGTTAAAAAAAACGTTTTTTTATCCACTTATTTCCTGACAGCACATCAAGTATCAGCATGAGTATACATAATTAATGTACAAGTGGCATAATCCTATAAAAGTTATTGATTTCTAACTAATTCATTTTAATTTTGAGAGAATCGTGATGATAACATGTTATAAATTAGAGAGAAAAGAGAAGAAAATAGGAAAAATCAATAGAATTGTGTGTATTATATTGAGAACCAAATCCCCATATTTATATAAAAAATTAGGGATACAATAGTAATAATTTATAGGACTATAGGGGTACAATTGTGATTCACTAATAAATGTACCATTTACAGCAAGGAATAATTATTATATATCTTTTATTTTACAATATTCGAATTTGATAACGTATTAATACACTTCATTTCAAGGCTTATTTCATGTGGACCGATACTCTTAATTCCCTGTATTATTACTTATCAATGATCTTGTACGTTTACGAAATTCGCACGAACAAGATCAGTGTAAAAATTTTGATGTTTAACCCATGATTATTAGGTCAATTTCTTGCAATCATTTTCAACTTGTTAGTATAAATGTGTTGTTTTTCGATTTTAAATTCGAAAGATGTATTTCAAACTTTTGAATATTATGAACTTCATTTAGATGATGACGTTGAAGATATAGTGCAATTCTACTTGAAAAGGAAATGAATACAGAATCAACAAGCTATGGCTTTAATGAGAGCAATGTCATTGTGTCTATTGTACCTCGTACTTTAAGGGGAAGAACTGCAAAATGCTACTTATTTAATTCTCATTTTGGGAGGTTTTTGACATGTTTTAAAAATCAAGCACTTTAAAAAGGTTTGAAAAAAATTCGAAGCTAAACCAAACCATTTAAATATGATTTGAAGAAAATGATACCACCACAAAACTTTCTTACTACACCACATCATAATTACACCACAATTAAATATACTTTCAATAAATACACCACAACAAATTTATAACTGTACTCATAATCCAATAAAAACTAAAAAATGGGGAAGAAACAGAATGTTGTGGTGTACTCATCGTCTCAATATTACTCCTCATTTTTCTCATCCTTTCCACCCATTCTGGATTTCTTGAAAAACACAAACTTGGGATAAAACCTCACACTAGACGTCGTCATCCTCTTTAACGTAAGAATTCAAGACCAACGTAATAATCCATGTTTTCTTGCTTAGAATGCTGATTTGGCTTCATTTGCTCTGATTATCAGTGTCATAAACGATGTAACCACATACGTCCGTAAATCATCACAGATATCCTTCCTAGAGAAATCAGAATCTGAAATATATAAAAACAAGATTATCCAACATGTACAATGGTACAACAACTGTACAAGACTATTTGATGAAAAGTGCTACAAGTGGCCGAAAGAACTTGATAATTGAAGATGGATCCAAAATGTGGAAATATGAATCCATAAACCTGAATCAGCTCGAACAAAAAAAGTACAATGACAACACCAAACAAGAATGTGTAAGTGTTATGTTCTAGGTCCAATCTTTGGACAAAAACACTTTTAGCATATAGTTCATGCATATTTACGGCAAGATCTATTATTTAATTGAATTAATATTCGAATAAATTAAATAATGGAATCCATAGATTCCCGTCCTTATAATTTTTTAAAGGAGTTGTGCTTGGAATATACAACTTACAATATGACTAAATCTTAAATCGTCTATGGTCATAAGTAATTACGAGATACAGATATCGTTATTATGGATAGATCATCACGTGTGACATTTCTTACCTGTAAAGTAAGTAGCTGATCTTACAAGTTAAAGTGTGATGACACTTAAATGAACATGTAGATGTTTTGTTATAGAACAAAACATTGGAAACAAGTTAGGGAGATTCCACACGAATAACTATATGAGTGTCACTGGTTAATCTCTAACGTTCAGTAGTAAAAGATATGATTGATAATTAAGATTGACACATATTCATATCTTGTAATTGATCGGATTATATTGAAGAAGGGATTGTAGTTTCACAATAAACTAACAAATTTGGTTTTATCATACCTCCTGACATTTTTCATCACATGTATTGCTCTCACACATTGCTAGATATCAATTTGGGACAACAGATGTAAATTGATGATAAATTAAGAAGTGGTATTTTAATTTATCCATTTTAATTATATCAAAATAATAATTCACGTCATTAGGTATTGTGATCGGGAACATGATAGGTCACACACAAAAGAAGAACCAAAAGAATGAGATTTCAGTTAATTAATTAACAATTGTTGTACAATTAATTAATTGGGTTACTTGTTAATAGACTCGAATTTAATTAATTGGATTAATTAAATATTGGTCCGGGTTAAATTTAAGAGATAGACCAAGTCCATTTGGACTTATATTAATAAGACATTAGGGTTTCAGAAAAGAACAGAACACAATTGATTATCTTGTTAGCACAAGAAAAAAGAAACTTTAATTTTCTCTCATTCTTGTTTTTTGTGTGGATTTTCATTGGAAGATAAATAATTGGACAGTTGTGGATTGCAAATTGTGATTGTTTGTATTCCAAGATCATGAGTTTGTAGAATTTACAAAAGGTATTATTCTAAACTCAATTTCTCTCCAAGTACAAAGAAGATTCTTGATGGGAATTGAAAAATAATTTATTTTCGACTCTTCATGATTAAGTAAATTCCCAACAAAATGGCCATAGGAAATTGAAATCTTGACCTCTTTTAGCCCAAAACGTGTATAAAGTGAGACTAAAAAAAAAAAAATTATTTCCCATCGTGGAAGGACACATAAGCCATACATGGAAAAGCTATGGCACCGCTCTTGAGGAAAAAGAAAGAAAATATTAGGTTTATAATTGTGGTTGTGACAATAAATTATTTTATGTGATAAATATATTAAAACCCCGTTTATGTAATTTTTCTTAAAGCTATTTAAGTAAATAAAAATAAGCTTAAAATTGTGGGGTAAGTAGCAAAATCCGCGGTACTAATATAATTGCCCTTGAAAAATCATCAAACCTAAACTTAATGGTTTTACTACGTTTTAAACCTTGGTTTATATATGTATATATCAACATTTGCAGCGTAAAGAGGGTCTGGAGTCTAAAGTATGAACTATCAATCACGAAGGATTGTTTGGCTTATGAAATTTGTGTAGTTGGTAAGTGACAATTGACAAAATTACCTCTATTTAAATTTAAATTTAAATTTTATTATTCATATTTTTTTGGAGGTTAAGATGGTAATTTTTGGTCTGATCCATGTTCAATTTAGACCAATTTTGGAAAAAAAAAATTATATTTACTTTATCTAAAAATTTTAATCGATCATGTTTAATTTCCAACTAAACTTAAAATATCACAACCCAAATCAAATCATTTAAACTGTTACGTTTATGGGTAGACACAACACCAAACCAATGGTTTCAAAAGCGGTTTTGATATAACTCTCTAATTTTAAGAGTTTTTTGCTTATAGCCGAGCTTATTCCACTGTGTAAATTTGATCCTATTCCTTTGTAGGTGTTCATATGATTGATTTACTTGTGGTCAGAGCAACCACCCTTCTACAAGATTAAATATTGATCAATAATGTTTGGGGTTTTGGGGAAATGGCAAAGTGGAATTAGTGTTTTGAGAATATATAGTGGGGAAATATGGTGAGAGACGATGGTTCAAGCGAGAGAGAGGGTTCTAGTTTTGCGCAATTGTTTTAGAAAGATGAAGAATTCTTTTTCTTTTTATCATTTTGTTATTTTAGATGAAGAAAAAATCTTTATTTTGTTTCTTTATTTTCTTTCATTTAATTAGAAGTAAATAATGCACGAACATTTTTGTGGTGAAATTGGACTCTAAGTGGTAGAAATGATAAGTGTCGTGATTAAAACTAAAATCTTGAATTCACATATTTTCAATACGTTAGGACGATTTCTACAATTGGTGCAAATTTGTCTAGGAAATATCTAATCCAAAAAGTAGATAACGTGTGGCACTCATTGATATAAAGATGTGGTTGTGAGCTTTTAAAAGCATTTACGATACCTTATCTGCTAATAGTTAATATAACAATTTCGGTTCACTTGTGATTGCCGTGTTTAGATTTGCACAGAAGACTTAAGGGACCTTTAGTACAAATAAGTGTTGGAAATATCAAATTCAATTTAAATAATATGGGATACTCCTCCATATAAAAATGTGGTAGGAAAATTTTTAAATTTGTCTCAATTATGAAACGATATTAAAAGACCTTTTAAAAGTATTGTATCTACTCATCGTTAAAGATGAAGGACCACGAAACTAAAACTTCACTCATTAAAATTTTGATTCACTCGTGATTGTCGTGTTTAGATTTGGACAAAAGAATTGGGGGACCATTTGTGCAAGTAGTGCAAATTAGTCTTGGAAATACCTAATCTAGATTTTTTATAACTGTTGTTGGAAAATTTTTACATTTTTTCTTGATTATGCAATGATATGGAAAGACCATTTATAAAAGTAAAAATTCATTCAAAAAATTAAAAAATTAACATACATGTAAAAAAAACTGAAAAATGTTGTTCATAGTGAAGATTACACATTGTCGTCACGCGGGGGCATATATGTCTCGCTTTTTATTTGATGCATTACCCACGCATCAAATAAAAAAGCTACACATGTATGTCATGTAGGACGATAATTGGTAATCTTCACTATGAATAGTATTACTCAAGAAATTTAACCTATATGTAAAACGTTCACTTCTATGTTACAAAGTTTATTTAATAAGTAAAAATTTATGCACCAGTACACTTACAAGTAAAAATGTACGATCAGTAAAAAAATTCACTTGTAAATACAAATTACTTATAAGAAAAGAATGACGTATAAGTCAAAATTTAATTATATGAGAAAGACTTATCTATGATTTAAAAAGTATTTATACATAAAAATATTGTCAATATTCTTTTACTTTTTAATACTTGTATAATTTCCTAATATGGTATAATACCAAACACCGTACTAAAATAATAAATCATAATTCACCTTAATTCAAATCTCTCTAATGCAAATCCTCCTTATTCTATTATCCTAATCCTCATTTTGTACCAACATGCCCTAAATTTCCATCAATAATATTGGCGGCCTGCCCTTGCTTCCGTTCTTAGAATTCACTTTAGCTGCCCTCATCAATTGCCTTGTTAATGCATCACATAATAGCTACATGTTTGCATTGGTGAGTTCTCCTTAGCCAACTTGCGTGAGTCCGGCATGACCTCTAGTTTTTTTTTTTTTTTTTTTTTNCTTTTACTGCAATTATCCATGAAAAAAAATACACCGCAAAATAATTTACTTAGGCACCGTTTGGTAGCCATTATTCTAGAAAAAAATGCATTCTTTGTGTCAAATCACACCTTTTTTGTGGTTGAAAATGAAGGAAAAGTTATTGATGTGATGGAAATGATTATTTTATTGATGAATGTGTGGTTGAAAATTAGTAGAAGAATGAGAATGAAAAAAAGAATGGATACCAAACAGAGGCTCAATTGAAACAAGAAAAATATTCCGTGCCACAGAGTTTGATGCATAGAAGAATAGCCTCAAGGGATTATATGGACGGTTTAGTATACTTTGACACCTCTAAGGATTCAAACAAAATTTTATTGATATGATTTTAATGGTTTCAAAGATAAGATTTGATACCATAGCTAGCATTTATCAGTTTGTGCTTGTATCCTTCGATATGGATGTTCTTATTTTATGAATAATATTATTCATAGTGAAAACTATCGATAATAAACAGTCATATGTATGCAGCATAAGATGACTATAGGTAGTCTTTACTATGAATAACATTACTCTATTTTATTGGATGCTGACAGGAGAGACGTTAAGGTGGTGGCTGGTTATAATTGAAAATGAAATTGTGATTGCATGGCAAGAGAAGTATCTTTCACACGTAATATCATTAATTGAAATTCCCAGCAATAACAGAAATAGTGATTAAACCAATCAAATTACACATATCAATAGTTAAACATGTTGGGAAAATATTTTACCATCATATTGATCGTTCATTTTGGATCATCAAGAATTCACGAACCAAAGCGGAAGCGTACCTGAATCAGATATGGTTATTGCAATGAACAAGTCATGCAGTTTTAGTCTTCCAAATTAACACGTAGTTCTTTATTTCTCTCTAATGATGGGAGCCATAACAGAATGAATAATTACTTGTGATTTGGTGACCATAACCTTGTGTGTGTGTAACCAAAAAACTTTATAATCGAAGATAACTTTAACCATAAACCATATCCAAAATGATAGTACATGTGTTTGATATGAAAAGCACAAAAATACAAACTCCCATTGAAACTATATATATTCAAGAGACATTACACCCATATAAACAGTGTGCTCGTTAAAGACCTTGGGCATCGATCATTTAGTAAACGGATCCACAACCATGATGTTTGTCCTGATATATACATATCCACTTTGAACTTTTACTTTAATAGCCAGGAACTTGATCTCTATAGTATGGACTTCGTCGAGCTCCTGTTGTTGTTGGAGTACAGCACTGTTGATTTATTGTCACAAAATAACTTGAGTTGTCTTTCTATACTGTCCACAATGCACATCCCAATAACAAAATTTCGCAGCCATATTCCATAGTTTGATGCCTCATAATAAACTACAAACTTTGCTGTTATGGTGGAAGTAGCTATGATTGTTTGCATAGCATTCTTCCATGAAATAGTACCTCCAGCAAGCATGCGGATATAGCCTAAACTGGATCTCCTATTATTTTGGCATCTCGCAAAATCGGGATTATAATAACTGATGATCTCCAACTGATCCGATCTGTTGTATGTTAGTATATAGTCCTTTGTTCTCTATAAATACCACATGACCTGTTTGGCTGCTTTCCAATGATCTATTCCCGGATTACTTAAATATCTCTCTAGCATCCAAACAATGTACGCTATATCAAGACGCATACAAACCTGAGCATACATCAGACTCCCTATAGTTGAAGAATAAGGAATTTTCTGCATTACTTTAATTTTCAAGTCATTTTTAGAGCATTGACTTAAACTGAACTAGTCTTTTTTAGGCACAGGGGTTTCACCTGGTTCACAATGTTGCATGCCATATCTTTTAAATACCTTTTCGATATACCTCGTTTGTGATAATCCAAGAATAACCCAAGAACGATCTTCGTGTATTTGAATTCCTAGTAAAAAAGAGGTGTCCAAGATCTCAAAATTCCTTACTAGAAATCTCTTAGTTTCATGCAATAAGCCTATATCGTTGCCGGTAAGCAATATGTCATCGTCATATAAAACTAGAAATATATACTTACTCCCATTGAACTTGTGGTATATACAATCATCGACCAAATTCATCTCCAAATCATACGAGATGATCACTTTATGAAATTTTTAATACTATTTACGAGAGGCCTGTTTGAGTCAATAGATGAATTTCTTTAGTTTACAAATTATTTGCTTTGCATCATCCGACAAAATGTTTTTTGGTTGCACCATGTAGATTTTTCATTAATGTCATCATTGAGAAACGTTGTCTTAACATCCATCTGATGTAACTCAAGGTCAAAGAGCGCAACAAGTCCCAAAATTATCCTAAAAGCGTCTTTCGTTGAAAGTGGCGAGAAAGTCTCTATCATCAACGTCACCATTGAGACACTCTGTCTTAACATCCATCTGATATAACGCAAGACCGAAATGCGCTACCAATGCCATTATAATCCTGACAGAGTCTTTTCAAAAAAGTTGGAGAGAAAGTCTCCTTATAATCAATGCCTTATTTATGTGTAACGCTCTTTGTGACAAGACGAACCTCATACCTCTTCGCATCACCCTTCCAATCCCTCTTAGTCTTAAAGAAACCAATGAGTTTCGTACATTCAGACAATGGAATGTTGAGAGTTAGAACTTTTCACGGCTTGATGGAAGTTGATCGGATCATCCTCCACCATTCCAATATCAACTTAATGTTCTTGGAGAAATACAATGTAATCATCCGAAATCGTATTTCTCATCTCTCTAGTGGATCTTCTTAATGACATTGGTTCTCGAGGTTGTAAAGTTTGTTCTTCTCGAATAAGTTGTTGACCTTAAGAGGGAGAAATAATGACATTGTCTTGATCCGGAGCTGCTTCTTGAACAATGTCAAGGATAGAAACCTGATCCTGATCACTCTCAATGGTAATTAGACGAATTTCAACATATTCCTCTTCAAAGACAAAGTCCTAGACGTTGTTCACCTTAACCGTCATATCTGTCATAGTGTTTACAACCACTGTCAGATCGACGCTTTTAATCCTTTTCCGGAGTTTATTATCAACTTCAGCTTCATAACTTTTGAATACATCCACCACTATAATTTTTCATGAATGAGATATATATATCCATATCTAGAAAATTCGTCTATGAACGTTATAAAATATTGTTGAAAACCTTCATATCTGCCATAGTATTCGCCACAATGGTCAAATCTAACACTTCTAATCATTTTGCCGAGTTAGTTTTCAACTTCAGCTTTATAATTTTTGAACATATCCAACGACTGTATTTTTTCTTGAATGAGATATATATAGCAATATCTAGAAAATTCGTCTATGAACGTTATAAAATATTGTTGACCATTCCAAGAAGCTGTAAGGAATGGTCCCCAAATTTCCATATGTATAAGTTCTAAGATGTCTAAAGTCCTATTGGCTTGAAATCTCTTTTTATTGGTTTGTTTTCTCTTTATACAATTATCACACATCACAATCTGTAAAGTCAAGGGGATCAAAAATTCCGTTAGACATAAAATCTCTCAATTCTCCTTTTGGAGATGTGACCTAATCTCTCGTGTCATAACGATGCATAATTCTCGCTGGTTAATTTTTACTTTAAACCTCAAGTACTTAAATGCAATGATTCATTAAAAGAAGCAATTGTTTCAATTAAATAAATATTATCATAACCTAATAAAGAATTAGAACCAACCAATTTTGAAACATGAAATAAACTAAATATTCCATTCTTAAATGAACAAACATAACCAGAGTTATCCAAAGTAGAAATAGAAATCAAATTCCGTTGAAAAGATGGTACAACAAACATCTAATTAAGATGCAAAAAAAATCCAACCTTTAACAAAAATCTAAAATTTCATATTGCTTCTACTTCCAACGTCTTATCATCACTAATATAGATGTATCTTTCACCAACACTTGGTTTTCGACAACTCAGGCAACTCTGTATAGACACACTGATATGAGTTGTTGCACCAGAATCTATCCACCATGTGTATCTAGGTACTGAAGTTAAATTAACCTTCGAAACCAAATGAAGAAGAATACCTTTCTTGGCAAGCCATGCGTGATAGTTGGTACAGTTCTTCTTCTGATGACCTTCAGCTCCACAGAAGAAATAACCATCCTTAGTTTTCTCCTTACGTCATTTCTTTTGTGATGCTGTACCCCCAACTTCTTTATCAGTTTTTATTTACTTGTACTTTTTGTCCTTAGAAGTGGTGGATAAATGAGCACTTTCTGTTTTGTCTTACTTCAATCTTTCCTCTTCTTGGACACTGTGTGAGATGAGCTTATTAAGGGACCATGAGTCCTTTTGACAATTGTATCTCACCTTGAATTGATTAAATTGTGCCAGAAAGGATATCAAAACTATGTGCACTAACAAGTCTTCAGATAAATCCAACTTTAGTGCCTTTATTTTTGAAGCAATATTAGACATTTCCACAATGTACTCCTGTATGTTTCATTTCCCTTTGTACCTCATTGAGATAAGGTTTCCCAAACATGTACTAGTTTCAGCATTTTCATTCTTGGCAAACCTCTTCTCAAGGTCCTCAAGGAAACCCTTAGTTGTAGTCACCTTATCAGACACATTGCCCTGAAATGCTTTTGGAATAGCACACTTTATGACCATCAAGCTCGTGCGGTTCAAACGTTTCCACTTTTACATCTCCCTCTTGTCATCAGAGGTACTCTTATTAGTAAGTGTAGTAGGTTGATCGACCTGTAAGTAAGGTCCAGAACCATGACCTTAAGAACAATCATTACGTTCTCTCACCATGCCTTAAAGTTGGTGCCTTAAGCATTGGAGTTGAATTGATGCTAGTAGAGATATTGGCAGCAGAACTTGATACTGAATTAGAGAACAATTAATTGGAATAGTTCACAATCCTTAATATGCAAATAATAATTTCAATTAATTGTAACTCGTACTCTTGGGGTAGTGATCAAACATTGACAATAAAGAAATATGTCGATCAATAAATCTTTCTAGACTGATTAATTCATCACACGTTAAACCAAATAATCGCTACATGTTTAACACCATAGGTTTATGTGCAATTCGGCCAAATATTGACATTCATTTGGGCCAATCAAATATTTGCATGAATAACACACAAAGACCTTTTAATATTCTAAATTAATTAATTTCCATAAGAGAAGTCGCTTTGGTAACATGTTTCTTCAATTAATTCAGTTTCAAATATTCTATATCTCAAAAGAGTCATTTGTACCGAAATTTGAAAAAGAAAATCACCGAATTTGCATATTTGATTTCTTTTGAGAACTTTAGGAATAAAAAATTAATTTAGGAATAAAAAATTAATTATCCAGAACTTTAGGAGTGAAAATTAATTATTCGAAACTTTAGGAGTCAAACATTAATTATTCGTAACTTTAGGGATCCAAAAGCTAATTATTCAAAACTTTAGGGGCTAATTTTAAAAAATTATGAATTTTAAGGGGCTTGATTACAAAATTCAGAACTTTAATGGCCAAATTAATTAATTTTCAAATTTCAGAGATTGAATTATTAAACCCATAACTTTAAAAACCCAATTGAACGAATTTTTAACCTTAAGAGCTGAATAACCAAAACTTTAAAATTAAGGGTAGAAGTATTAAAAATAGATCTTAAATATTGTCGCCGGAACCTTAATTCTTAAATTGCAACCAATGACATTAAATCTTCAGGCGGCGCTGCATTGCGCCTTGTTTTTTTAAAGAAAATAGAACTGAAATTCTAGAAAAGCGACCGAATGATTTTCAAATTTAACAAAACTAAAATCGGAATTGTTAAATTTGAAAGCAATAAAATTATCGAGAATCAAATTAAAATTTCGATTCTCAATTTTTCAACATGAATAGCCTTTGATACCACTTGTTGATAAATACTTTACCGTAGTATTAATTGTTCTTGTTGAATCATCAACAATTCATAAACCAAAGTGCAAAGTACCTGAATTAGACATGATTATTGTACTGAACAAGTCATCCTGTTTTAGTCTTCCAGATCAACACGTAGTTATATTTTTCTCTCCGAAGATGGGAGTCAGAACACAATAAACAATTACTTGTGATCTGGGACCATAACCATATATATACACACATTAACGGCACATTAACCTAATTCGGCCCATCATAAAATTAGGAACATATCTGGTCTCTACACATATAAGCCCATAATTTAATTAAATACTTCAAAACCCAAAATACCAAAACCTTATTAGATCACTTCAAACGGGCTTAACCAAAATTGATAGTTTTTAATTTAATATACAATATTTCACATATAAACCCACATGTTCGATTAAAATCCTTACAAAAAGTACAAATAAGTAAAATAAACACAAATGATTTTTTCTAGCCCCAGCCTCCGGAGTTTGAATGACCACTTCCAAAAGTAGATAAAACTCTTCATTAGAATAGTCTCAAAACGGCAATCAAGATTTAAAAAAATGTTCAAATTACAGAGACGAAGTCATCTAGACTCATCTTTTATGCATCCAAACAGAACCTTGATCACTTTTCACCAAGAACACCATAAAATCCTAATCAGTACTCTTTTGAAACCAAACAGATCAAGGAAAACTCAGTTATTCATCATTTACACCAAGTAAGAAACTAAAAATAAGAAAGAAGAAAAAGAAGAATCTCAAATGAGAACTGTAGCAGTTTCTCTCGAAAATCCCACTCACAATTAACTCCAATAAAGCCAGATGAAGTGTTTAAAACTATAAAATAATCCAGAAGCATATCCAATGGCCTCAGCAAGCCCACTTGTCAAAATCTCATGCAGGCACTCCACTTAAAGAAGTTGTAGCACAAATATCACTCGTAAACATTATATAAAGAGATATAAACAGGGAGTCTTTCATTCACATTTCACTAAAGCTGCCTTTAATCTCTCTCTCTCAATTATGGAGTTCTCTGTGAGGTCATTCGTAGTAGGGGTGTCCAAAAATCCCGAATCGAATCGGACTGAACCGAACACGAACCGAACCGAATCGAGCGGTTCTTCATAAATTAAATACCCGAACAGGTACCCGAATCGAGAACCGATGGGCTTGGGTCGGGTCTCGGGTCTAGACCAAGAACTGAAAAATCGAATGAGAAGCGAAACTAAATAATTTCTTTATTTTTTATATTGAATTAATTAAATTATTTTATTTTTTTCTAAACAAATTAGCAAATTAATTAAATAAATCAGATTATTTCATAATTTTAATTTTAAAGCCCAAATCATTTTTAAAACCCATTAGCCCATTTTAATTTGAAGCAAATGAATATACTTTATGTAGTATTGTTGTAATATTAATATCTACTTTTTGGTATTTGTATGCATTGAATTAATCTTATGGACGACTAGTTATTTATATGTTTTTGAATTGAGTTACGTTAATTTGTAAAAATTACGAAAGAAATGTCATTAGTTGTATTTATGTAGTGTTGCTGTAAGTATTAAAAAAAATTAATTATGCTACGGAACCGAATTGAACCGAACCGACCCGAACCGAATCGAACCGAACCGAACCGACCCGACCCGAACTGAACCGAACCGAACAGAATCGAACCCGAACGGTTCCATAATTATATTTGGACCCGACGGGTCCATATTACGAAAGAAATGTCATTAGTTGTATTTATGTAGTGTTGCTGTAAGTATTAAAAAAAATTAATTATGCTACGGAACCGAATCGAACCGAACCGACTCGAACCGAACCGAATCGAACCGAACAGAATCGAACCCGAACGGTTCCATAATTATATTTGGACTCGACGGGTCCATTTATTAAATACCCGAAAATTTTGGATCGGTTCGGTTCTAAATTCGGGTCTCTTCAGAACCGAACCGATCCACGGACAGCCCTAGTGGTGAGACAAACATAGTACTAATACTTTTAAACATTGATTTCATTTTGAAATAAATTTAAAATTAATTTGATTGTCTTATGTTTTCATTTACTACAAAAGTTTTAATAAATTCTTTATATAAATGAAAGTAGTTAGTGTTTATATGTTAAAAAAAATAACTTTTCCGTATTTATGATATTAAAAGAAAAATAAATGATAATACTTCTAAATTTAGGGTATTTAGATTTAGGGTGATACAGTTTGGTATCAAAGCTCAGTGTTCTAGTACATATTATGTTGACTTTAAATTATTCAAAAGATTATTCAGAGTATTCAAAAGATTTTAACCTAAATTCATAATTAATGCTTAATTAGTAAATCTATCCTTATTGTTACTTATATTGTCATCTAGTGGAAATGTACCTTGAATTCCCCAGACGATCAAACTGTCTAATAAATTTTAGTGGAATTTTAAATATCTAATTAGTGTAAATAATCCCTACATGGAATGTCAAAAATATAGTTTGGATTTTCGTAATTTTTATACCTCTCTTTGCAAAATAGAACAAACTTTTTTTATGTGTCTAATCCAAAAATGTACACCAAAACCTATTTTCTACATCAAAACCTAATTTCATAAATGCCATTTGAATATTGAACACAGAAATCAAAGGGGCCTTAATAAGATTTATTGATACAAAGAAATATAAAATCACTCGTCATTTTACAAATCAATTTTTGAGATGGGTGGTACGGTCCTCGCTGATCTCAATCTAAGTTGACAGAGGTGGCTGATGATCACGTGGCTGAAATTGGTATACAAACTACGCCATGATGGCCTCGTGCTCCTACCTTCGCGCCAAAACCTCGACCTTTTGCCACATCCAAACCATAATTGTATCTGCAATCTTGAAGCCATAATTTATCTGCAATCTTTCTTAAATTAAATTAAGAATAATCACGTCATACTCTTAGTTAAGAATCAACTCTTTCACCGTCTTACGTAAATACAATGCTCTGCCGCTGTGCCTCATATTTGGTCATGTCGATTGATTCCATGTTGCGGATTAGATGACTTGATATGAAGGATGTAACAAGACATACGTCTGCCTAAAAGTTAAAAATAATTAAGGGGAATATTAGTTATAAAAGTGAAGTACTTAGGAGTTGAGTTTTGCAAATATGTACACGGGACAAACGCGGGGAAAAGAGAGAGCTTGTAGTATACAAAAGGGGAGAGATTTGATGGTGTTGAGATTCTGATTAGGGCCAACTCCCAGAAGCAAAAGCCAAAATCACCAAAGCTTACTCTAAGAAATTGAATTCGCAGAACCATAACACTTTGTTAAGAACATGATTGGAAGCCTCAGCCAGCTATAGGACAAAAGGCCACGTTGTGACACTGGGCATAGATAGAAACCTAGGTACAAATTTTGACAAAATCATCCTGAAAGTCAGTGCACTAAATCCATCTGTGCACATAATGGATCATAGGACATAATTCTAAACCTCAAACCCAAATCTGAAGGTTTTATTGCGTTTTAAATCTTGTTTTTTTTTTTCTTTTTTATGTACTTTTTCTTCCGATGGATTTTCTGAAGCTTTTTAGCTTTCAAAATTTGCATCGTGAAGACGGTTTTGAGTCTAAAGTATGAACTGTGAATCATGATGGATTGATTGGTTTATGAAATTAGGATAGTTGGTAATTGACATTTGTCAAAACTACCTCTACTTAAATTAAAATTATAATGTTTATATTTTATTTTGAAGGTTAAGATGGGCATTTTATTGTCTGGTCCATGTTCAATTTACATAAATTTTGAAAAAAATAAAATTGAATTGCTTTATATTTACTTTATTTTAAATTTTTAACCGATCATTTTGAGTTTTAAACTACAATTAAAATACGAACTCAACCAAACTATTTAAAACTGTTTCGTTTACATGTAGACATGACACTAAACCAATGATTTTAAAAGCGATTTTGATGCAATTCTCCAGTTTAAGAATTTTTGCTTATAGCTCGGCTTATTGCATCGTGTAAAATTTGATGTTATTTCTTTGTAGATGTACAGATGATTGATTTACTTGTTGACAGAGCAACCACCCTACTACAAGATTAAAAATTGATTGATGAGGTTTGGTGTTTTGGGGAAATAGTCAATTGGGATTAGTGTTTGTTGAATATAGAGTGGGGAAATATGGCGATATAGGATAGGTCAAGCGAGAGAGAAGGTTCGGGTTCTACATTTCGGTTGCAATTGTTTTAGAGAGATGAAGATGAAAAAAAAACATTCTTTTCCCTTTTATCATTTTCTTATTTTCGATGAAGGGAAAAAGGTATTTATGTTGTTTCTCTCTTTTCTTACAATTAATAAGAAGAAAATAATCCAGAAACGAAATTGCTTTTAAGAAATAAGGTGTGTTCAAGGCACAGACATTTTTTTATGGTGAAGTTGGACTAAAGTGATGGAAAGGATAAGTGTCATGATTAAAACACTAGTTTTGAATTCACGTACTCTCAATACATTGGGAACATTTTTCCAATTAGTGCAAATTTATCTAGGAAATATCTAATCCACATTTAGATAACATGTGAAAGTAATTGATATAAAGATGTGGTTGTGACTTTATAAAAGCATTCGTGGTACCTTATTCGCTAATCGTAATGAGACAATTTTGGTTCATTCGTACTTATAGTGTTTAGATTCGTATACAAGACTTGGGAACCATTTGTACAATTAGCGCAAATACGTTCAGGAAATATCTAATCTAATTTAGATAAGATGGGATACACATCAATCTAAAAATGTGGTTGAAAATTTTTTACATGTGTCTCAATTATGCGATGATAATGAAAGACCTTATAAATGCTTTGTATCTGCTCATTGTTAAAGATGAAGGACCACGAAACTAAAACTTCACTTACTAAAATTTTGGTTCACTAGTGATTGTCGTGTTTAGATTTGGACAAAAGACTTGGGGACCATTTGTGCAATTAGTACAAATTAGTGTAGGAAATATCTAATCTAAAATTTATATAACATGTGTTTGGAAAATTTTTACTTTTGTCTCAATTATGCAATGATATGAAACCTTTTAATACAAGTAAAATTCACTCATAAATAATAATAAAAAAAATCATTTAGAAGTAACGTATATGTAAATCATTCACTTAATTAGAGTGGAGGAAGACGATGGAGAGAAATCCACGACGATGGCAAGCCCAACATCACCAACCCATTTCAAACTCATAACCAACCTAACCTAATCTAAAAATCAGAGTTCAACTTTGGTGCGGGTCCAAATTTGGGTTCGATAAGATATACCGATTCAAATTCGATGAGGCGGCAACCACAGCAGTGCCCAGCGGTGATGCGATGACACTAGATGTTGCGCAGGTTTCTATGGGTGGTTTTCTGTGGTGGTTGTTGGTAGTTGTTTGTGGGTGGTGATGGGTGGTGGTTATGCTATTGGTGGTAGAGATGGCGGTGTCGATGGTTGAAATTTTAAACCTTGATTTTTGGATTTGAAATGGATCCTACTTAGGACCAAACATATTAAAATAGTACGTACTTCATAATTCACCTTAATACAAATATCTTTAACGCATCTCTCTCCTTATTCTATTCTCCTAATGTTATGCTTTGTACCAACATGCCTAAATTTCCATCAATAATGTTGGTAGCCTGTAAAGTAATCTTACGACCGTTTCTTAGAATTCAATTTAGCGGCCCTCATCAATTGCCTTGTTAATGCATATCATAATAACTACATGTTTGCTTTGGTGAATTCTCCTGAACCAACTTGTGTGAGTCCAGAACGTCCCCTAGATTTGTTTGGTTTATGCCATGCTAGACCGTCAAAATATGAGGTTCGACGAGGGCCGTGACACGGACAATCCAAATTCTCGATGATTTTTTTATTTTTTATTTATTTTTTTATTTCAAACTCAATTGAAACAAGAAAAATATTCCTTGCCATAGATGTCGTACCACACATCATCACAACATCAGCACACCCTTGAACATTATAAAAGAGATACAAGCAGGGATTCTTCCCATTCACATTTCACTAAAGCCTTTAATCTCTTTCTCTCTCTCTCTCTCTCTCTCTCTCTCTCTCTCTCTCTCTCAGTTATGGAGTTCTCTGTGAGGTCATTTGCAGTGCTGTCCCTCCTGCTGTTGATTTCCCTGTCCACTGGTTTGAAATTTATTCAACTCCACAGCTTGTCAATTACTTTAATTAGCCATGCATACATGTTAATTTTTACCAAATAAGAAATAAGCCGAACAACTTTAATTTCATAGCAAAGCATTCATTTTTTACATTGGAGTGTATATATTGAACTGCGCTTTTGTATTAAACTAGTGTTATTTTAACTCATCTTTCACTCTTTTCTTGTATTAAGCAGATATGAGTGGTCCTCTTGTGGTGGATGCTCAAATATGTAGCCCGGTTCTTTGTCGACTATACTGCTCTCTTCAGGGTTTGCCAGGATGCTGCCCAGGAGTTGGCTGGAGTCCTTGTCAATGCACAGCATTTTGCCCATGTATGTAAATATAAACTTAATGATACGTTGCCTTACAGATTGAATCTGGCAAGACAAAAAATTTCCTAATCTTTGCACTAATATTTCCCCTCATTGATTGCAGTTGCAGGCTCTGTTACAACAGAAATTACTGAGGAGGTGACGGCTGGTGAAGCAGGTGAAGAGCGTTTCATCAAGGAGACAGTAATTGCTTGATGCTTCTCTGCAACAACAGGAGAAGAAATTACTTAACTATCTATGAAGCTCGTTGAATTAATAAATCTGTAGATCTCTGTTTGGAGACTACATTAAACTAGCTTTAATTAAATAAACTGTAGTCTTTGCTGGGGGAGTACATTGTGGAAGTGTACTCGTCTTTAATATAAGTACTATAGTTTAATATTTTTTGTTGTCTTCTTCTAGTTTTTATCAAATTGATATTTGCATTAACATCAATACTTTCTAAGCACCACATTTTCCAACTAATTTAATCCACGTTTCATCCAACTTAAAAAGTGATTTTAAATCTAAATCAAAGTCAACAATTAATTGTAACCATACGTTTCAATGAATCTACAACTTTTCAACCACATATTCCATCAATTTTGATAAAAATCTACTAAAAATCTTATTTGTATCTTAACCAAACTTGAGCTTAATGTGTTCCTCGATTGTAACAATTTGCTTTCGTTTTATAATATGTCATTTAATGCGGTTGGTTTATCCCCCCAAAAAATCTTCTAGTACCGTATCTCAATCAAACATAGGGAAACAACATTTGCAACCTAGATGTTTGTTGAAATAACATTTGTTGCCTAAAATTAGACTAGTAGGTTTGCAAACACACAATATCATTATTGATTAAAATTGACAATGAACAAGTTTTTGTCAATTATATACTAGTCCTGTCCCCATAGCCCTAGTTATATGATTAGTGTATCCATTGCAGCTCTAGTTCTTCACTATATCACTACAATAATAATAATAAGAAAAAAAAGCCTTTTGCAACCGTCAAAATATGTTGCCGAAGACATTTTCCAACGTTTGGACTTATGTTGCAAATCAAGATATTGTCATAGAGTAGAAAGATACAGCAACGGCAAAGACAACGTTTAAAAAACGTTGCCAAAGAACGTTTAGCAACGTTTTTTAAACATTGCCAAAGAACTTTTGCAATGTTTTCTAAACGTTGCTTTTAACCATTTTGCAACGTTTTTTAAACATTGTCAATAACCCTTTCATAACGTTTTCTAAACGTTGCCAATAACCTTTTCGCAACGCTTTTTGACCGTTGCTGTAGGTCACTTTTACAGTTTTTTTATTTTATTTTGCATAATCAATTTATTTGATTTCCAACAAACCTATAATAATTACAAAACAAAATGTTTGGAAATTAGTCATATGCAATCATATTTTACATAGTTCTAATAAATAAAAATAGTAAATATGATTCAATACAATATGCTAACGTCATTAACCTACTCAAGAAGTTAACATTATTAAATAATGCTAACATCGTTACCTTGCTCAAAAATTCATATAGCAATCACAATTGACCAACAAAATATTACAAAGTATTGGATCCATATCTGAGTTTGCTTTTGTGACCAACAAACTATCCCAAAAATAATCTAACTCACCGCATATGACAAAAATAATAAGGGTATAATTAGCATGCAAATCAAAAGTATTTATTCTTCAAAAGTAAATGATTGATCATCTGTGGTTTATGTATCTATAATGAAGTTCAATAAATTGTATTTGACAATTGAAATGATGAAACTTTCCTTCCACAGATCCATCCATTAAATTCTCATGCAATGAATAATCAATTTATCCACTTTCTTCCACATATCCATCCATTACAGAGGCCGTGTGGTGGAGGCAAGAGATGAATTGCATGATAAGATTGACCAAAAATATCTGAAAGTAGCATCTTCATTTTCTCCAAATCTAAAATTATTAACTAGCGTGTGAAATTATCAATTTTGCGCATGGTACAGAAGGAATGCATTAATAGATTACAGCATGATACGCTTTATAGAAATCATATTTCCACCAATAGATTAACAAATTGTTCTATAATGTTAGTCAACTTTCACTAGTCATATTAATGAAGAACTTTCTATCTCTACCAGCATCTCCATCATTTGATGTGTCATGGCTTGGGAAAACTGAATTTTGATTTTTAGGAACTGAAACTTGGTTTCCTGGACAAGAGACCGTGTGGTTGAGGCAAGAGATGAATTGCATAGGATGTTAAATGAAGTTACTTAATCACGAAAATATGTTTCGAATAAAAATCACCGCAAGTGTACGAATCGTTCACAAGTAATAAAGTGAAAATTCAAGAATTTCGAATATCGTTCCCACGATGATTGATTTAAGATGATTTTTATTATGTTGATCTTAACCGAATCTATTAAACTCAAGATGATTGCTTTTGTGATTTTATGATGAAATTATGGCTAATATGCGAATTAAACTAAAATTATGATCTAAATGCAAGANTAATATGCAAATTAAACTAAAATTACGATCTAAATGGAAGAATAATGATTGAATGCAAAAGTTGAAGAAATAGATTTATGAAAAGCGTACTAGGATCCCGAATCCCCAAGCAAAATTCACCTTTAACCCTTATTTCACAATTTTGGCAACACGACGAATTGGTTGAAGAATCAATGTTTCTAACTTATCCAACAATCTCTTTCGAGTAGAATTGAACCTATCCTAGCATACTATTTGACTATGTTTCTATAACAAATGCAATATATAAGAATACATGGAGTTTTGTAAACACTTAAAGATTCACGTAATGCATATCAATATATTTCTACCCTCTATGAACAAAACGATGATTTATACCTTATTGAGTTTATTTCCCTTCTTTCGAATGCGTAAAATAAACCACCTAAACTCACATAGTTATCGTGCACTATAATCATAGAGGCAAAACGTGTGTATAAATCATTCAACATCCATCAAACGTATTTAAACATCAAATTGTAAAATAGAAAATAAAAGATTATAATGCGAGGTTCATCGTTCACCTAGTACAAAAAGAAACCTAGCCTAACATAAAGAAAATAAAGGAACAATAGAAGTAATAAATAGAAAACATCACCAAAGAACTTGAGTTGAAGCTTGAATCTTGAATCTTGAAATGAAAACCCTAGTTCTAACTCTTCTCCTTGCCTTTAAATCTTATTTTTCTCTCTAGGAATGCATAAACCCTAATTCTGGATGAATTTAGGTTTAAATAGAGTCCTAAGATATCATTCTATAAGTAGTTGGATTGGAAAAGGGAACTAAAAATTTTCGCGCAGAAACCCTTCCATGCGATCACAAGGATCCTATGCAATCGTATGGGCCAACTGAAATGCCCCAAGGTCTTCCCTATAGGTGCTGGGGCGATCGCAAGGAAGAAAATATTTTCCTTGTAGTTCATTTTGGTCCCCAAAGTTCATTTCTTTCCATTTTCGATCCTATTTCCTCTTCCACCTACTTCTAGTCATCCATGTTATTGACAATTGGGTCCTTAGTAGAATTCCATGCTCGACTAATCATTCGGGTCAACTTCTAAATAATTGCAACTTAGTCCCTAAACTTTCATTGACTTTCATTTTAGTCCTCTTCGCCTCTTTTCGCGTACTTTCATTCAATCCATCAAGGTAGCCCTACAAAAATAATTTATATCGAATTAAGTGATTTTTGAGCCTTTAAATCAACAATTTATCATGTTTTGTGTTCTAATTAAGTGCGCAAAATGCACTTATCAAATTCCCCCAAACTTGATATGTTGGTTGTCCTCAAACAAAATGATGACTTAACGCAACCCAAAGTATGGTTTAATAGCCTAGCGTGTCTCAATATTAGAATTCAGTAATCAGCAGAATGAACAGTTTCAACAGCACAAAATCAAATCAATATCCACCTATCATTTGCAGAACTCAATGTGTATGTGGGTGTTTACTCATGCAAAGCATGCCAAACAGATGACGGGTGTAAATCCCGACCTACGGTAGTCAAATGTTTCCTTTCTTCACTCGAGAGATTCACATCCTCCCAAACTTATTCCTTTCGCTCAAAGATCACCAAGTGTGTTCTAGAATAGAGTTTTGATTTGCTTGAGTCCTTATCCTCTCTTAGTTTGGATAGATCTCACAATCACAAGTTCACACATCAACAAGTAGGATTCTCTTATTTCTTTGATTGTTTCAACCGTTAAGACTAGACTCAGTTATTTGATTCGTATCAGAGATATGATTCTATCAACCGAATGTCTGGGGCTAATCAGTGCATTTCATACATAGNACTCATCTCAATGTTCCCCTGTAATAAATCGTCTCCAAACTTCTAAAATGATGGTTTATCGATAAGTGCAATAGAGGCTTACAGAGTTGGCCTATCATGTTTAACTCTACTATAATTTATGTATCCCATCATTTGCTTAGTATGCCCAACACAAGTATTGTGCGCAAAAATGTCAAGTCTCCACATAGACAAGTATAAATTAATTTGACATGCACAATCTCCACATTTTATAGCCATACTGCTTCCAATATTCTCATCATTACCGGTAAGACTTTTAAACCCACAGAAGCACACAAAACAGAGATACTAAAGTAGAAAAGAAGTTTTTTTTTGAATGGTGTCAAACAAGCACTTAAATAGGCAACAAAACACAAGAATACGGTAATAACTATGAATGATGAAAAATGAATGCCAAAATTATCGAAATCATTTGCGAATGCTCTAGATGGAAATGCAATTTCTACTACCCCCAAACTAAATCCAGCATTACCCCAGTGTTTAAAATGTAAAGATAGAGACAGAAAGTAAAGGGCAAAGTAAATAGAAATGAAGAGATGGGGAAGAAGGAAACGCCCTAATCAAGCTGGAGGTGGTGATGGTGGTGGCGCAACAAAATTGGGTCCAGCATCTTGTGGTGGAGGCAGTCGTGCAAGAATCTGACGAATCAACTCTGACTGCTCTAGAAGTAGTATGGATTGTCCCCGAAGCAGCTCTGTATGCTCTTGAGGAAGACTTGACTGTCGCTGTACTCCAGCCTCAAGGCTGTCCAAGCGATCCACTGTCGCATCGGGGCGGAGCTGTATATGATCTACCCATCCAGTATATAAGCCCAATCTCCCAGTCGGTGTCTCGACTGCTCTCCCAGATGCGAGTACTTCCCAACTATATCAGATGACATAGTGCGAGTGGCTAGTGCGTCAGCCCGCACCTGCTGCATGTCTGTGCTCATGGTCTCGAAGGCCTGTCGTAGCCAGTCATGGTGGCAAACATCTGCCTTAATATCTGTGTGTCGCCCCCAAGGGGTGGTAGTGGCGATGCTGCTACCTGTGTTATATCCATATCTGCAGCCTCATCATCCTGTACAGGTGGCTGCTGTCCCTAGTGAGCTCTCACATGCGCTTCCTGGTGCTTTAGCCTTGCTCTATCCCGAGCTTCCAGTGTACTGCGTTTAATGAACGGGCTGGACCTAACTGGNGACGCCCGCGCGCTTGCAGATGCCGCTAATAAGGCTGGGGAAAATCAATGAATTCTGGCGGTCACCTGAAAGTCCCCGTGTATGGATCTGTTCATAGATGAGGGAGGCGAGGTCAATCTTGTATCCCCGAACCAAATGATAAAGTAGGCCGGCTTTAGGATCCGGGAAGGTAGAGCGGTGTCGTGTTGGCTCAATATTGTAGGAAACGAAGAGCCAAAGGATGGCGATGGATGGTGTGAGCTCAATCTGGTATCACTCCTCTGTGTCTAAAGGCCAAGCATTCGCATGCCCCATCAAAACCTCCGCCACCTCGGGCCATGGAAAATCTCTAGGTATTGGGACTATATGATCCCAGATAAGCTGGTAGAAGTCCTGGATCACTTCTGGGGTAAACATCACCCATTTACCTCGAACCCACGTTTGATGATGGTGTTTTGGTCCAAGTGTGTCTATGTCCTCATTGAAATTGGCGTAGAATTCCCGAACTAGAACTTTGTAGATGGGGTTCAGGTTGTCCACCAATTTTTTCCCATCCACAGTGATGGACCAATGTAGCCAATTCAAACCCTGGGAAATCTTCTAACTTAACTGGGCGCTCTGCAAGTAATTTCCAATGGGAGATGACATCTGTGTATCTGACACGAATACTGGGGCCCAGAAAACGCCGCACACCCCCATCGAGTGTTTGGGTGCGGGCTGTGCCAGAGGTGGACCTAACTTTCTCTTTGCCTTTGGAAGTGCGTTTTGGTGGCATCCTATATGAAGTAAAAGAGTAAAAATCAGTCCACAGATAATGCATTGCAAGAACTACTAAAGGCAATGTAGAAATTCCCCAAACTTGATTAATCATATAGGTCGTGCAAATGATGAAGTATGCAATCAAGTTCGACAAACGAGGCAGGCAGTGTGAACTCAATGCACATTGGAATACGAGTATGAGTATGATATGGCAAATAAATGGCATGATGTGAAAAATCCCAACAGCAAGTCGAAAAATTGGAAATTTAACATGTAAGACTGTGATCAACTAGGCAACTTCGCTCCTTGACACCGCCATGAGAACCCAAATTTTTCCCGAGCAACATTCGGGCATATGAAAAAGGGTAATTCCAACTATGACCTATCAAAATTTGGTGCTAAACGGAGGTCAAATGGTGGAGGTAACCAGGGGACGAAGTAGGTGCCGTGAAGTAACATTTCTTGGCCATGTGTGCAATGGTGCCGCCTAAATATGATGACTAGTTTGTGGTGATGTCTACAATGTAATGTGCACCAATTTTATCACAGCATGCAATACTACACATATGGCAACTAGGCAAATTTTGAAAATCATGATAAGGCATAGAAATCATCACTAAGGAATTTTATCGAACACTTGGCAAGCATGGTGTTTGCATTGGAAAATAACAACAATGGGAAGATATAATCCTAGCCAAATTTTTTTACATCACAACTCATTCAACCAAAACCAAAACCACCTAATCCCAAACTCCATTCATAGAGACCATCAAAAGCCGAAAAAGGAAAAAACACGAGTGAGGAGAATAGGGGGTCCGAGAGTGTACCTGAAGAAAAATCGTGGTGCAATGCAACGCATAGTTGGAAGTTGATGCTGGTGGAGTGGTGAGGGAAGTAGATGAAACCCTCGTAAGTTTATGTGAAGAGGTGGTGGTGGATCCCGTGTGGTGGAAATGGGAGACGTGAAGACGGGAGTGAGGAAAATAGGGGTGAAATATATGGGACGGGGTTTTAAACTAGAAAAAAAAAAGGAAAAAATAAAAAAACTTCCTTGCGATCGTACAGGCATACTGCCTGCGATTGCAAGGAACAGTTAGTCAGGACCAAATGTGGTCCGACATGGTGTGGGCGATCGCATGACAGTATACCATGCGATCGCATTACTTACCCAATTTTATTTTTTTAAAATGCAAAAATAGAAACCATAAGGTAGTGCAACAAGAAATATGGTGGAAAAACAAACCCAACCCCCAAAAAAACTCAATGTTGGTCTACTTCCACGAAAACTCGAAATTAAACCCCTAGTGCCACTCGGTGCTTCGATGTTCTCACTGTTGGTCAACATTCATTTCAAAGCACTGTGTGTGCGTGTAAACCATGAATTTTACTTGATTTGCCTCAGAATACGTGAATTGTGCACAAAAGTGATAAATGACCATTTGAGCTCGAATAATGCTACTTGTAGTCGCTCACTGCAGTAGTCGCCCTATGTGGCATACACATGTCAAGTGTGTATTTGATGCATTAAATGTGGTAAAAAACTACCACATTAATGCATCAAATAACTACATGCCATGTGTGTGCCACATAGGACGACTGCTGCAGTGAGGGACTGCAAGTAGCATTACTCTTTGAGCTCTCCCAACTTGATTCTCAACATGTTATAAACATTGTGGGATCATGCTAGCAGTTCTAAGGATTGATAGAGTTGGTGGACAACCTAACATGCCAAAAATGAGAGAAAACATGGAAAAATTCAAAGTTTCACCAAAAACCTCTTTTCATCCCACATTGCCAAAATAATACATTCAAACCAGTATCAATCATGAAACACATGTCGGACCGAAAACTCAGTAAATGATTTCTTAGCCTAGATATGCGTGAGTATGAGTTCCAAACATCCAAAAATGATTTTAACACCACGTAATACATGTATGACACATTCAAAACTCTTAGGGATTATACGTGAGTGCTTGCTTGGTGAACCACTAAGTAAATGGTGACCTAGAACTATGTGAGCAATGCATAAAAGCTGAAAAATACTTAAATAAAAACAGAAAGCAAAATAAGTAAAAGGGTAGAAGTGATGGGTTGCCTCCCATCCAGCGCTAGTTTATAGTTGATAGCTCGACTGTACCGTATGGAGATCATTCTGGTGGATGAAGATGAACGGTGGATTTATCTTTCAAGAAGTCCCCGGTCCAATAGTGCTTTAAGCGTTGCTCGTTGACTTTGAATGTACCTTTGCTCTCATGTGTGATTTTCACAGCTCCATGTGGGAACACCTGTGTGATAGTATACGGGCTAGACCAACTTGACCTCAATTTTTCCGGGAAGAGTTTCAAGCGAGAATTGAAAAACAGAACCTGCTGCCCCACAATGAATTCTCTTCTCTGAATATGTATCTCATGAAATTTCTTGGTACGCTCTTTGTATATTTTCACATTCTCATAAACTTCTTGGCGAAACTCATCCATCTCATTCAACTGAAGTAACCGCTGTTCACCCGCTATTTACAAATCCATATTCAATCTGCGAAGTGCCCAATAAGCCATATGCTCCAACTCAACTGGTAAGTGACATGCTTTTCCAAACACAAGATGGTATGGTGACATATCGATAGGTGTCTTGAAAGCTGTTCGATAAGCCCATAGTGCATCGTCCAATTTCTTGGACCAGTCTTTCCTCGATGCATTTACCGTGACTTCAAGTATTCTTTTCAACTCTCTGTTGGAAACTTCAACTTGCCCACTTGTCTGAAGCTGATATGGGGTTGCTATGCGATGTTTGACTCCATATTTATTTAACAATTGCTCAAACTTGCGATTACAGAAGTGTTTTCCACCGCCACTGATGATAGCCCTAGGTGTACCATAACGAGTGAAAACATGCTTCTTTAGGAACCCAATCACCACTTTTGCATGGTTAGTAAGTAATGCCACTGCTTCCACCCACTTGGAGACATAGTCAACCGCTACAAGTATATATTCATTTGAGAATGACGATGGAAATGGTCCTATGAAGTCAATCCCCCAAACGTCAAACAGCTCTACTTCTAAGATACTTGTTAAAGGCATTTCATTCTTCCTCGAGATATTCCCCGTGCGTTAACACCAATTACACCTTTTAACGAATTCAAAAGTATCCTTGAACAATGTAGGATAATATAACCCTGACTGTAAGACCTTAGCTGCTATCTTGGAGGCTCCAAAATGTTCCGCATATGCTGATGAATGGCAATCTCCAGAATCTGATGCACTTCTTCTTCAAGCACGCATCGTCTAATAATCTGATCTACAACCCGCCCATAGAGAATTGGATCTTCCCAGAAGTAGTATTTCAAATTTGTAAAGAACATTTTCCTCCGTTGATTAGAATATTCCGGTGGAGGAATGCATTTGACCAAGTAGTTGAAAATATCAGCATACCAAGGGGCAGTCTCCACACTGAGGATTTGTTCATCTGGGAAAATCTCGTTTATTTTCACTGACTCATCATTCAAAGTTTTGCTAGCGTAGTATATCACATGAAAAATCTTGTTTCTTCGCTGTCCCAAAACTACTCCCACAGCCTAGTCACTAGCATCATACATCAATTCAAACGGTAACTCCCAATCTGGTGCAACTGCCACTGGAGCTGAAATAAGCTTCTCATTTAGGGTATGAAAAGCTGTTAGACACTCAGTATCAAAGTCAAATGGATTGTCTTTCATCAATAAATTGCATAATGGCTTAGTTATCTTCGAGAAGTCCTTGATGAACCGTATGTAAAACACGACATGACCCAGAAAGCTGCGAACACCCTTGACAGTAGTAGGTAGTGGTATTTTCGTCATGTCCACTTCTATTTCCTTCCCTGAAACTCGATGTCACAAAACTATGCCTTCTTACACCATGAAGTGACATTTCTCCTCCCAATTCAATCCTTGATTTGTTTCCCTACATCTTTCCAACACCAAGTTCAGATGTTCTAAACACTCATCGAATGAAGATCCAAATACAGAAAAGTCATTCATGAAGATCTCTATAAATTTCTCAACCATATCAGAAAATATAGCCATCATGTATCTCTAGAACGTGGCTGGAACATTACATAAACCGCATGGCATCCTACGGTAAGCAAAAGTACCATAGGGACATGTGAATGTGGTCTTCTCCTGATCATCCGGTGCTACTGGAATCTGATTGTATTCGGAATACCCATCAAGAAAACAGTAATGTGAATGACATGCCAACCTCTCCAACATCTGATCAATGAAGGGGGGAGGAAAATGATCTTTCCTAGTAGCTGTATTGAGTTTGCGGTAGTCAATGCAAACCCTTCATCCCGTAACTATTCTGTTTAGAATAAGCTCATTCTTCTCATTAGGTACAACTGTGATTCCTCCTTTCTTCGGCACTACCTGAACTGTACTGATCCATGCACTATCGAATATAGGATAGATGATTCTCGCATACAAGAGCTTCAATACTTCGGCCGAACCACTTCTTTCATATTTGGATTCAACCTCCTCTGACTCTCTACACTGGGTCGAAAATTCTTCTCCATGAGAATCTTATGCATGCACAACGAAGGGCTGATCCCTTTAATATCTACAATGGTCCATCCTATGGCTATTTTGTGCTCCTTGAGTACCCGAACTAGTTTTTCTTCCTCCATCTCACTGATTAAGTTCGATATAATCACTGGAAGAATGCATGATTCTCCAAGATAAGCATACCTGAGGTGCTGTGGTAGTTACTTGAGCTCCAATTTAGGTGGCTACTGAATAGATGGTACATGCTTCTTGCTCTCTGTTCCAAGTTGTTCAAAGTTTGGGAAGTGCTGTTTTCGAAAATATGGTAGGTTGGTCTCCATAAACCGTGCACAAGTTTCAATGTCAAGTGAATCTGAATTGATTAATTGAGAATGAGCGATGCATACCTCATATGCATCCGAATGATGTTGAAGTAGAAAAGTATCATTCAGTACTTTATCAATGACATCGATTTTAAAATAGCTACCTGCCTCTGAAGGAAACTATATTGCCTTGAAAACATTGAAGGCTCTTCACCCAGTCTTAAAATGAGCTACCCTTTTCTGAACATCAATTAGTGCTCTGCCAATGGCCAAGAATGGTTGGCCCAGAATTAGTGGAACGTTTTTGTCCTCCTCTACATCCAAAATTAGAAAGTCAGTAGAGAAAATGAATTTTTCTACTTTGATAAGCACGTCCTCGATGAATCCTTTTGGGTATGTCAATGATCGGTCAGCCAATTGAAATGTGACTGTGGTTGCTTTAGCCTCTCCTAGTCCGAGTTTTCTGAAAACAGATAAAGGCATTAAATTAATATTGGCACCAAGATCACACAATGCTTTATCAAAATAAATTTCACCAATAGTACAGGGTACAGTAAAACTCCTTGGATCTTTTAGTTTTAGTGGGAGCTTGTTTTGAATTCCGGCACTGACTTCTTCAGTCAACATTACAGTTTCATGATCCTCCAACTTGCATTTGTTTGATAGAATATCCTTCAAGAACTTAGCGTAGCTTAGTAGTTGGAAAAGTGCATCGACCAATGGGATGTTTATATGGAGCTTTCTGAACACTTCCAGGAATTTTTTGTATTGCTGCTCCATTCTTTACTTCCTCAACTTTTGTGGAAATAGAATGGGTGGTTCATAAGGATTTACTAAATTATCTGGAGCTTGTTGTGGTAGTGGTTATCTCTCTTTCACTAATATCTTCTTGGTGCTATCAGTCACGTCTTCAGTCTCATTTTCAGTTGGGTCAACTATCTCTTTGTCTACTCCTGGCCTTTTGACATGTATCTCAGGTAGCTGAACTCCATTTCTTGTAGTAATGGCTTGAACATGCTCCCTAGGATTCACTTCTGTATTACTCGGTAAAGCACCAGGTACTCTCCCTGTCATAGAAAGAGCGAGCTGTCCCATTTAAGCCTCCAGATTCTTAATAGCTGCACCCTAATTCTAGAAATTAGTTTCAGTCTTTCTCATGAATTGATTTGTGGTTTCCATGTACTTATCTGTCTGTTCCATGAATTTCGCAAAAATATCTTCCAACTGAGTCTTCCTCTCCTACTGAAATTGCACTTGCGCCCAATTATGATTCTGATTATGATTTTGGTTTCCACCCCAAGAGAAGTTCGGGTGATTTCTCCATCCCGGATTGTAAGTCTTAAAGTAAAGATTGTTCTGCTGACGTTGACCCTATTGAGCAAAATCTGCATGTTCCACCCTTTGTGTGAGGATAAGGCATTCAGCTGTACCATGCTCTGCTCCACATTTTTCACAATTTGGTTTCTTCACTTGTGCTGAATTCATTGTCTGAGTTATGCCCTCTATCTTGTGAAACAACGAGTCAATCTTAGCAGACAATGCTGAATATGTATCTACCTCATACACTCCAGCTACTTTCTTTGGACCCACTCTATCTGAAGACCACATGGCTGAGGCATTAGCCATTCTCTCGAATAATTCCCAAGCTCCCTCGATTGACCGATTAGTTAGGGAGCCATTTGATGAAGAATCCACCATGCTTTCAAAAGTTGGTGTTAGTCCGAAATAGAAGTATCTGACTTGTTATTTTGTGTGAACGTATTTTGAAAAGATCTGTGGGTTATCCAATGTTATATCTCTATCGTATGATTATTTTCTCTTGATTGTTTACAATTATTACATGCTTCTACTTGGGTGTTATTTTACCTTAGACCTAGTAAGTACATATAGCAGGTATAGTATACGTTTTAGGTTCGCAACATGAGGTAAGGTTTGGATTCCAATTTTATTGATTGCCTTGATTATGCAAGCATTAATATTGTGTATTTTGATTTCTTGCGAGATGATTGGGTATTAAGGTAGAGATTTGTTGGGTTTTAATACCCAATAAATATCAGGCTATGATGTAAATTTTGGATTAAATTATTACCAAAAACCAAATTCAAAGGCTCAACCCGAAAATAACGTGAGCCATTAGACGTAACTTTAATAATTAATGTTGCTCACGACCCATATATATTACCTCATGGATGACTTTGAATCTTGGCCCATTTAACCCTTTATTGGTCCAACTAAAACCCAACATAACTTAAATATATGGTGTCTTTTCCCTAGCCATTAAATGTGTGATTTGTTTATGAAAAAAAGAAAATGTGGTTGTTCTTTCTTGCAAAAACGTGCAGCCATAGTTGAGAGATAAAATTGGTGGCTTCCTTGGTATTTTTGGACTCTTTTGTCCCTCTTTCATTGCTTTCTTCTTATACCTTTGTGGTTTACAAATCATCACCGTTATCTTGTCCTTGTAGGTGAGATTGATGAGCAATCGAGGTGAATATATTGGTAGTGAATTGGAGCCGTTTAGATTGGTTAGTTGTTAGAGAATATTAACTTGAAACGGAACCCCAAAAACATCGTTTTGATGACTCTTGAGCGAGCTTCCACGACAAGAAGATGTGGCCATTCTGCATTCACAGGTCTTTAGGCTATTTTTTTTTCTTCATTCGTATTGTACTCAAGGTAGTATCTCTCCAATTTAATATTTTTTGTCATTTGTACTTTTTTGATTGTCAGGTTTGTATCCTCCTTCCTTTTATTTATTCGCGTTTCATTAATATCAAGATAAGGAAATCCGAACCCCCTTTGTCCTGTCTTAGTGTACCCTGAAAAATAGACTAAGATTGTGATTTATGGTGATTTAATAATAAAAAATGGCCAATAACTTCCATACAAAATTAGGGTAAATAAATCTAGAGAGAAACCCTCTATTTATAAAGGAAATTTTAGTTTCTATATATTAAATGGGATTATAAATAACTTCATTTCAAATACGAAGCCAAAAAATCTATTTTATGTGGATAGATAAATATAAATTATATTCTAATTGAAATACCAATTCTTAAGAATCTCTAACCTCACGTTGAATTGTCCAAAGCTTCCAAATAGGATTTCTTCTATGTCTCATGCAAATTGAATAATGTGCCTATGCCACAATGTCACCTCTTCAATCCTCTTGTTCATTCCACTTACAAAATGCTTGGTGAACCTTTTCTTCTACGACCACAATTCTTAAGACTAAGATTCAACAAATGCTACTATAATGAATATACACACTTGGAATCAATAAATTCTAAAAAATTCAAATCAGTCCATGCTGAACAACCTTGCTATAAATTATGCTGTGACCTATAGGCTTGACTTTTCTAGAAATTTATAAGTCATCGACATAAATTTTTTACCACATACCTTGCATCAATGTCAAGAAAATACCTTGTTCGAATTTATGAACTTCCTAGCAGCTACACATCCTTTATCAAGTCAATGAGGACAACTACCTTAAGACGTAACTATGGGTTTTTCTTGCCCATTGGTGATCCAACTTAGGGCCACTACATTCATTCGACGGCAAAATTGAGATCCTTCTTTTGCATTCACATAACTAAGTTTAGGGCCTGACTCCTATATCATTTGCGGGGAACATGGGTCCATCCCAAAAGGCAAATCGATTAAGTGGAGCATCAAAATCCCTTATACGTCCATTTATCCCATGTCTAATTGATTGTTAGACCTTTATGTTAGATGCCATCCAATTTATTTGTCAGAATCGTGTGTGTCTTACACATGCCTTATTTCTTAAGGGAAATTTTGTCTATACAGATTCTAGGTATTTTTCACATCAATATTCTGCTCTCACTCTTTTCCTACGTTTAGATAATGTTTGTAAACGTCAAATCATTTTTTATGCACAAATTTATGGGACCCATAGGAAATACCTACTTATCCGCTACTCATTTCTACTTATTTATAAGTTAAACTATTTATAAACACTTGTGAAACATGCTTCTTAAATAGGATATCTATACATCCATATGTGGTCAGTCTCATTCTCTAAGCATAGCCTAAAACCTAAATCTGAAATGCCGCTGAAGAGCATGAAGAGTTCTCTATATTAGACGGAGGAAAATGTAGAAGAAACTTGTGTAAATAGGGAGAAATACTATATACATGGAGAAATTTAAGAGATGGGAAATGGGCAAGGGCAATCAACGTTCAAGATGATGAAGAAGGTGACTTGCATAAAAGATCTTGGAAGCGTTTGGCAGACCAAATGATAATTCAAGCCAATGGAATTCAATATCCAACTGTTGGACAATGGTTAATAATTCTAGACTCTACTGAAGGTTTCAACTTTCACATGCTGAGCTTCCTTTTAACTTCCTGGTTAGGTGTTCTAAACATATTTGGACTCCAATGCCATGAAACTTAAGAGAGATACTTCCCTTGTTTTAGATGAAGAGACCATAATGTTAGCACGGAGATTCTTGAACTTATATGGAGCATTTGGGGGGAGGGGACTCGATTGATTGCTTTCACAGGTGTGGAAGGTGAGAGATGAAATCGAACTTCATTTAGATAATGTGAAGTTATAAAGCAATTATACTTTAAAGCGTAGTGAATAAAGAAGCAGCAAGCTAAGGCTTTTTTAAGAGCAATGGCATGGTTCCTAGTGTACCTCGTTGTTTAAAGGGAAGAATTGAATATTGGATAATGATTTGTTTACCTATTTTAGTTAACTTATTTTAGGATATGTATATTCTGTGATTTGCATTCTTCCCAGAATTATTGCTGTACTATAACTAGTGTAGCTTGTTATAGTAAATATCCAAGGGTCATTAGAATTTTACTATTATTACAAAACCCTAAACTAGGGTTGGCCGTGTAAGTCTGCATGTGTATATAAGCACTCTACTTCTTCGTTAATAACAATGAAAAATTTCAGCCAACTATTCTTTAGTTTCTTTACGGTATCAGAGCTATATGCTTAACAAGCTTCGATAGTGGCCTCAATGGAATCATCCAACACAGACTCTACCAACCAAACACTCAGCAACACTTACCCACCACCTCCACCCTCTCCCACCGTCCCAAATCCTCCCATTGTCATCAATGCTCAAACTCAACTGCCCATCAAACTTACCTCAACAAATGTTCCTGCATGGCATACCCAATTCCACAGTCTGCTTGTTGTCTTTGATCTTCTGGGCTTTGTCGACGGCACCTTTCCCGGTCCAGCGCAATCCACCACTCTCAAAATACAGCCACCACTCTGAACCTTGAACAGGCACACTGGATCTGACAGGATAAACTTCTTCTCAATGCCATCGTCAGCTCTCTCTCTCTCTCCAAATTTGGTTTCCTTTATTGCTATAGCACGAACATCACGTGAAGCATGGGTTACCATCAACAACACTTACGCTATACCCTCACGAGGGCGTATTATGCACCTCAAAAATGCTTTCGGCAATCTACAAAGGGGAGATGCCACTATAACAGAATATATGCATGGGTTTAAAAGCATTATTGAAAATCTAACCCTTATGAATTCTTCACCTGATCAAGATGAATTGGTCCTTCACATCCTTCGTGGTCTTGGCTTCGAATACATCAATCATGTTTGATGAGTTGCACGATAAACTTGTTACCAGGGAAGCTCAACTCCAACCTCAATCTTCTGTCTCTTCCTCTCCCTTCCAACCAATCACTGCCAATCTCGCCTCTCGAAATCCCTTTGCCATACGGCCAAGCCACCATCTTCCCAGTGGATTTCAGACCAACTACATTCCCCAGCAACGTTCATTCTCAAACAATTTCTGAGCTCGTAACAACAGCAACACAAATTATATGCCTCGACCGTACCTTGGAAAGTGCCAACTCTGTGGGAAATTTGGTCATTCTGCTAAACGATGTATTGCCTATCGTTATTCACCAGTCATCTCAAACCCAAGTTCTACCCAACAGCCGTGACATTACCAAGCAAATCTGGCCATCCAATCCAATGCTACGTCTTCTCAAGAATGGTTTCTTGACTCTGGCGCATCTCATGACATAATCAATGATCTTAGCAACTGTACACTCCACTCCAACTACTCTGGCCCCGATGATGTTCAATTAGTGACGGTAATAGTTTACACATCACTCACACTGGCCATGCTCGTGATACATCAATCATGTTTGATGAGTAGCAGGAAAAACTTGTTAATAGGGAAGCTCAACTCCAACCTCAATCTTTAGTTTCCTCATCTCCTTCCAACCAATCACGGCCAATCTTGCCCCTCGAAATCCCTTCGCCACATGGTCAAACCACCCTCATTCCAGTGGATCTCAGTCCAACTACACTCCCAGTAATGTCCCTTCTCAAACAATTTTCGACCCTATAACAGCAGCAACACAAACTATAAGCCTCGATCGTAACTTGGCAAGTGCCAACTCTGTGGAAAATCTGGTCATTCAGCTAAACGATATACTACCTATCATTATTCACCAGTCATCTCAAACCCAAGTTCTACCCAATAGCCGTGACATTACCAAACAAATCTGGACATCCAGTCCACTGCCACGCGTTCTCAAGAATAGCTTCTTGACTCTAGCGAATCTCATCACATAACCAATGATCTAGCAACCTTACACTCCACTCCAACTACTTTGGCCCCAGTGATGTTCAAATTGGTGACGGTAATGGTTTACACATCACTCACACTGGTCAGACTCATATTCACTCTCGCAACTCCAAGTTTATTTTCTCTAATATTCTTTGTGTTCCCCAAATAGCTCGCAGTTTAATTTATGTTCTCAATTTTGCTCACAAAACAATGCTATTATTGAATTTTACCTCGTTCATTTATTGTGGAAAACTTGCAGACCGGAACTCCAATCTTGCGTGGGCTAGTTAAACATGGCGTGTATGCACTCCCATTCAATTTGTTTGCACCAGTGACCGCCTACTCCACTATCTCCACCACTCTTGACACCGGTATCTCCACTTAGGACATCCCAACCCCAAAATCTTACGTCATTTAGTATCTAGTAAATTTTTATCTTCATCATCGTTCAAACATTCGTTATCTAATTGTAATTCATGCAATTGCAATAAAAGTCATAAATTGTCATTTTCTAACTCTACTGTGTCCAGTTCTGCTACATTACCGATTATTTTCTCTGATTTATGGACATCTCCCATCGCCTCTACCGAAGATACAAATAATATGTTATGTTTATTGATCTTTTTACTAAATATGTATAGCTTTACCCCTTAAAGAAAAAATCGGACGTTCATGACACTTTTATTTGTTTTCTTGGCCTTGTCGAAAAAAATTTTAATGCCTCCATTACTACGTTATTCATGGACAATGGCGGTGAATATATTGCTTTCACCTCCTACCTTTCGAAAAATGGTATCATTCATCTTACCACTCCTCCTCGTACACCGGAACATAATGGCTATGCCGAACGACGACATCGCCATATTGTCGAAACTGGTTTGGCACTTCTGCACCATGCCTCAATTCCCTTGCATCTTTGGCCTTATGCATTCACCACAGCCACATATCTGATTAATCGCCTCCCTAAACTCAACCTTAACTATCTTACCTCTTATGAAAAACTCTACCACTTTCCCCCATATTTTTCCAAACTACAGGTGTTTGGGTGCCTTTGCTCCCTCATCTTTGTTATAGTCTCTCCCAGAGTGCCTACTACTGCCTTGATATTTGTACTGGTCGTGTGTATACAAGTCGTCATGTAAAATTTGTCAAACATATTTTTCCCTTCACTACCTCACCGTCTCCCCCTTCAACCACAGAAGCCGGTTTCCTTTTCATTTCATCTTCGCCCTTGGCCACTGGTTCAGATGGCATAGGTTATGGTGTGCGTACTAAACCCCTGGTCACTGTACCCATTGGTTTGGACTTCGTCTTTGCTCCTTTTCCTTGGCCATCCCCAGTTTTTGGCCCCAATTCCCCAGACAACTCTGTCCCTCCATCCTCTTTACCGTTCTCAGCCACCGCACCTAACTCCCTGTCCAACTCCATCCCAACCCCTTATCCCATTGCTCCCAACGTCTCAATACTAACACCCCCGTCCACAGTCCTTCCTCAACAACACTACCTCCCTCGTCTACTCATCTCACTCCATCACCCAACACCCTTATACATATACGGCCTACTTGAAGCCTTGCACAACTTCCCTCTTCCACTCAGCCGATCGCACCACCTTCCCCTCCATGTTCCCAGTCCCTCCATCTAATGTTTACCCGAAGTAAAGCTATTCACCATGCCTCCACTACACCCTGCCAACTCCCTCGAGAACTAAACACTGTTGCCCAGGCCTTGAAGGATCAGAACTGCGTAATGCTATATGTGATGAGTAAAACGCCCTTATCAAAAATGGCACTTGGACTCTTGTGCCTCGTGACTACTCTCAAAATGTTATAGGTTGCAAATGGGTCTTTCGTAATAAACGGAAAGCGGATGGGTCTCTTGATAAATATAAGGCGCTAAGGCTTTCTTCATCGCGTCAGGCTGGACTATTGTGATACTTTCAGTCTGGTTGTCAAACCTGCTACTATACTCACTGGTAACTCCGATGCATCCCTATTTTTTCTCCGCCAGCGATCTACAGTACTTTTCTCCTGGTCTACATTGATGACATTATACTCACTGGTAACTCCTCATCTGCTATGGCCACTTGTGTTCAGAAACTTGCTGACCGGTTCTCTATTAAGGATATGGGTGATCTTTCTTACTTTCTTGGCATGGAAGTCATTTCTAGCCTACATGGTCTCTTTCTCTCACAGCACCAGTATATTCTTGATCTCTTAGACATTACAGGTATGTCTTCATCGAAGCTAGCTGTTAGTCCCATGCCAACCTCACACATCCCTGCTCTGCATGAAGGTGAACTAATGGCCAATCCATCTGATTATCCTTTAGTACTTGGTGCCTTACAATACTTGGCGTTGACACAATTGGACATAGCCTTTGTTGTCAACAAACTTTCTCAATTTATGCACTCTCCTACATCAGTACACGAGTTCGTCCTTAAACATTTATTACGGTATTTACATGGGACTCTTGATCATGGTCTTCTATTTCAACGGAATTCCCCGTTTTCTCTTCACGCATTCTCTAATGATGATTGGGGTTGCAACATCTCTGACAGAACCTCCACTGGTGCTTATATTGTTTTTATTGGCTTTAATCAGATCCCCTGGAGTTCTAAAAAGCAGAGTACTGTTGCTCACTCTTCAATAGAGGCTGAATACCGATCCATTGTTGTTGCAACTGTCGAAATCACCTGGCTTCAGGCTATCCTTCATGAGATTGGCTACACATTGCCTACCGTTCCTATCATCTCTTCTGATAATGTCGGGGCCACCTATCTGTGTGCTAATCCAGTATTTCATTCTCGAATGAAACATATTACTCTTGTCTTTCACTTTATTTGTGTAAAAGTTCAAACTGGCAAGCTTCGTGTCATTCATGTTTCTGGCTCTGATCAATTGGCTGAAAGCTTAACAAAGCCAGTTCCTAGCTCCAAACTCTCCAGTATTCGGTCCAAGATTGGCATCCATTCGTCCTCCATCTTGAGGGGGCGTATTGGATAATGATTTGTTTACATATTCTAGTTAACTTATTCTAGGATATGTATATTCTGTGATTTGTATTCTGTCCAGAATTATTACTGTACTATAATTAGTGTAGCTTGTTATAGTAAATATCCAAGGGTCGTTAGAATTTTACTATCATTAGAAAACCCTAAACTAGGGTTGGATGTGCAAGTCTATATGTGTATATAAGCACTCTACTTCTTCATTAATAACAATGAAAAATTTTAGCCAACTATTCTTTAGTTTCTTTATTGAAAATGTTACTTACCTCGTTGTTTTATATTTACTTTATTTAAAAATTTTAAATGAACATTTTGAGTTTTAAATTACAATTAAAATACGAACTCAACCAAACTATTTTAAATTTGAACTAAACCAATGATTTTAAAAGTGATTTTGATATAGTTCTCAAATTTAAGAATTTTTTCTTATATCCTAGCTTATTCCATCTTGTAAAATTTGATGTTATTTCTTTGAAGACGTACAGATGATTGATTTACTTGTTGACAGAGCAACAATCCTACTACAAGATTAAAAATTGGTCGATAAGGTTTGGTGTTTTAGGGATATAATCAATTGGGATTAGTTTTTGAGAATATAGAGTGGGGAAATATGGCGAGATAGGATAGGTCAAGCAAGAGAGAAGGTTCAGGTTCTGATTTTCGGTTGCAATTGTTTTAGAGAGATGAAGATGAAAAGAAAATTCCTTTTCCTTTTATTACTTTCTTATTTTCGATGAAGGGAAAGAGGTATTTATGTTGTTTATTTCTTTTCTTGCATTTAATTAGAATTGAATAATCCAGAAACAAAATTACTTTTAAGAACTTGTTTCGCACGGGTAATCGCCAATAATTAAAAGGAAATTCAGACGATTGTATAAGGGACAAACCTCTTGAGACGAAGTCTCAAAAATGGATGCTTTATTGATGAGAGTTACAACTAGTAATAAACAGAATGCCTCTAAGGGGCACAAGCAGACAAGTATTGAAAGGGGATAATTAAAGTTAATCTAAAAAATTGAAATTATATATTCTATGTTTGAGAGTGTTTGATTTGGGGTCTTTTCTCTATGTATATTCTTTCCTTTTATATTCCTATGATGATCTCTTCGTGACAAATCGTTTGGAAACTACTGCCCATTTTCTTCATGGTGGCTAACTTGTCGTGCAACTGCCATCTCTAACTGCTGCCATTACTCCTTGTTGTTCAACTGTCTTCAAATGGGCTCCTTTAAATCGTGGAATGTGATAATCAGCTCGATAACTGTTTTAGTAACTGCTATTCTGGATGACCATAATATCTCATGTATTAAGATTTTGGGAGACTCGATAGTTCGAGCGAAAACGAGGTTGTCGCTCTGAGAGACAGTGGGGCACTCCATTCATCCAAACTCTGGGTGTCATGCAGGCTTGTGCGATGATGTTATTGTGTTCGTGGGCTTCCTCTGCATTTACCAATAACCTCATTTGGGCCTTTATCCTGGACTCTACAATTGGGCTTCACTCTTTAGGCTATTCAATTTGGACTGTACTTTTAGTGTATCAATAGAACTATGATGTTTTCAAGGCACAAAAATTTCTTCATGGTGAAATTGGACCAAATGATGGAAAGGATAAGTGTCATGATTACAACAATAGTCTTGAATTCGCATACTCTCAATACACTGGGCACATTTTTGCAATTAGTGCAAATTTATCTAGGAAATATCTAATCCACATTTAGATAACATGTGAAATTAATTGATCTAAAGATGTGGTTGTGACCTTATAAAAACGTTTGTGGTGCCTTATTCACTAATTGTAATATGACAATTTTGGCTCACGTCTACTTATCGTGTTTAGATTTGTGTAGAAGACTTGGGGACCATTTGTACAATCATTGCAAATAAGTCTAGGAAATATTGAATGTAATTTAGATAACATAGGATACACATCGATATAAAAATGTGGTTGAAAAACTTTTACATTTGTCTCAATTATATGATGATAACGAAGACATTTTAAAAGCTTTGTATCTACTCATTATTAAAGGTGAAGGACAACAAAACTAAAACTTCACTTACTAAAATTTTGGATCACTCGGGATTGTAGTGTTTAGATTTGGACAAAAGACTTGGGGACCATTAGTGCAATTACTATAAATTAGTGTAGGAAATATCAAATCTAAAATTTATGTAACATGCGGTTGGAAAGATTTTACACTTGTCTCAATTATGCAATGATATGAAACCTTTTAGTATAAGTAAAATTCATTCGTAAATAAAAAAAAAAAAAAATCATTTACAAGTAATCTATATGTAAATCATTCACTTAATGTTAAATAACTTATTTAGTAAATAAAACTTTACTAATAAGTAAACATTGATGCATAAGTACACTTATAATTAAAAAGTAAAACAATTCACTTATAAATAAAATGTTTGGCTAAAAGTAAGAGTTCACTTGTAAGTACAAATTACTTGTAAGAAAAGAATGACGTGTATGTCAAAAATTATTTATTCGTAAGAAATTTATTTATGATTAAAAAATATTGCCAATAAATTTATTTATGATTAAAAATGCATTCATACATAAAAATATTTAAAAAGTATTTATTCATAAAAATATTATCAATATTTCTTTATTTTTTAATACTTATATTTTTTCTAATTAAAATAATACATCATAATCCACATTAATACACATCTCTCTAATTATATCCCTTCTTATTATATTCTCCTAATCCTACACTTAGATAGCAGAGTGTAAAACACTTCGAAATTGTGACATCCCTTCTTATTCTATTCTCCTAATCCTACACTTTGTTAGCAGAGTGTAAAACACTTCGAAATTGTGACGGTGCCTTAATAAAAAAAAATAGTGAACAAATTAAAATGGAGTTGTAGAATCGAATATTCTTCTCAAATTAAAATAGAAACAATCTTCATCATTTATAGATGAAGGGAAATTCAGTACAACGAACCCAAGAACTAACTTAACAAAACTAACAAACTAAAAACTATAAAACGTGAGTTTAACTAAAACACGAGAAAGCAACACACGCTTTCTATTATTTACTAAATGGACTAGAATGAATGTAACCCAACTGGGCTTTATTTTTAGTTAGCCCAACAACAAGTAGCAGTCCAATTCCATAGCTCAGCCCATCAGCTTTATCATCAGCTTCACCATAGCTAACAGCAGCTCGTAATCTCTTCAAATAGCCTATAGCTATCATACAAAATTGGGTAGAATATATGTTGAGAGAAACCCTCCATTTATAGGTACACGAGGAATTTTTAGTTTCTATTTAATATAAATTTATAAAAACATTCATTATAAATAGAAAGCTAAAAAAACCTACTTTATGTCAACATACAATTACATTTATATCCTAACTGAATAATACAATGTCAATTCTTGCGAACCTCCAACTTCACTTTGAATTATCCAAAGCCTCCAAATAGGATTTCTTCCATGTCTCTTCCAAGTTGAATAATGAGCCTTTGCCACAGTTTCACCTCTTCTATCATTTTGTTCATTCGATCACTTAGGATACATTTGGTAAACCTTTTCTTCTACGACCATAATTCTTGGGATTGAGAAATAACGTATGCCACCATAATGTATATATGTCCGTGGAATCAATAAATTCTAAAAATCTCAAATTGGTCCATGCGGAAAAACCTTGCTAGAAATTATGGGTCAACCTCTTACGTACTTGGCTTTTCTAGTAGTTCATAAGTTGTTGACACAAATTTTTTGCCACACACCCAGCATCAATGTAAAATCCTTAGCAGCTATCCAATTTATTTGTCCAATGGTATGTGCAGACACCTTATTTCTTAACGGAAAATTTTGTCCATAAAAATTCTAGGAATTTTCTGCATCAACATTCTGCTCTCACTTTTTTCCTGTGTTTAGATAATGTTTATAAATTGTTTTTAGTCAAATTATTTTTTATCCACAAATTTATGGGATTCATTTGTAATATTTACTTATCCACCACTTAATTCATTTTTATTTATAAATTAGATTTTTTATAAATACTTCTGAAACATGCTTCTTATATAATATATCAACAATAACTTATTTCCTTTTTTTTATTTGTATTTTGTTAGTTTAGATGAAAAAAATCTCTATTTAGTTTTTTTTTTTTCTTTTCTAACATTTATTTGGAAGTAAATAATTCATGGACAAAATTGCTTTCAAGGAACAAGGATAGAAAGTAGTAATAATGGCTAAATTTGGTTGCGAGGGCTTTGAGAAATGGATGGAGGTGGAGAAGAAGAACATCATTGAGTGAAGAGAACTGTCTGCAAGGGGAAAAGGAAATATGGAAGACACCGGGAAAGGGATATTTGAAAACCATGGATAACCCTATATGAAGTTGTCAGGTTGAGTCTTTATTGGACAATCAACATTACTTTACAATTAAATTACAGGAGTTTGTTTGGGCTTATTTGAATAGATGCAAGCAATATAGTTTTCTTTAGACAGGAAGAATAAAACCGATGGACGGCGGGTTTCTTGATTCTCTCCATACGATCCCTGTTAAAATATGAAGAAAAATGGTATCTGATAAAATACTCTACTGGTGGAACTATGTGTAAAACACTCTTGCTTCTTACCTCAATCAGTGATTTTCTGCTAGATGCTGTTATTGGTCGAGTAGGACACTGGTTCAACAATGTGATTAACAAAACAAAAGGGGTGATGGACCTCTCATGGGCGGCACAGTGGCACTAACATCATTACTTTACCAGATGAATTTGAGGACATAATGTCTTAGAAGTGGCTTACCTTTCACCCTCACCCTTGGTGATAGATGATGGCAAAGTAATTCAGATTTGGGGAAATTACATCTTCTTTTTCAGATTTTGTCCTAATGAACCTGAACCAAAGGATTTTGTCAATTGAGCAAAGTCACGAAGTTGTATAGTAATTGGATTTCTAACAACTAGCCATTTAATTAATGTTTGTCTGTTATTCTGTGATCTCATGTCTAGCAATATAATTGAATTATCATTAAAAAATGTCCATGGAAGAATCTTGAGTATTTGAAAACCTGTGTTTGGTTTTGGAGAAAGTTCATAAATAAATGACTGCAAATTGGTACGTCTGGTGCTTTAATGATTGGCATATTTCAAATATCCCAACCCTTCACTGCTACATTTTTGTGCATTCCTAAACTAGAATCGACATAATCCAATACGTAATATATTATTTCCCCACAGAAACACTAGTGTACAAAGCAGCTTATTTCCATTAATCCAATTTCGTGTCCTAGTCTAGAATGGGAAAGTATTTCACAAACAACTTACATATCTGATGAGTATTCTTGGAGAACATAGCACATATATAAAGAGCTCCAAATTGGTAACCGCATGGAATCCTTTTGAACAAGTCTTGAACCATAAACATTTATTGGCTTAAATTGAGAACTTAAACAATTATAACAGTATTCCACACCGATGATGTCTAAATAGGTCCCAAAGCAAGGTAAGTGAAACTCTAAGCATAATTCAGTATCTCCTAGCGGCAGTGCTATGTGCTTCTCGGCAAAAATTTAATTGAGTTCAAAGAATCAGTAAAATGACTTTGTTTCACTCGAACAGACGTTAGGTTTCTGTTCTAGTTGGAAAAATTACAGCAAAATGCATGTTCCAAATATAGTAAAAAGAGCTAGTTTTCACGATAAATTCATGCACTTGAGAAGTGAAAACATTCGTGTTCTTGCAATTTATAATGTTGGAGCATCATAATACAGCCTTGTTCAAATGTATTGTATACCAAACCATGTACAACAGAAGCTCAGTAACCTTATGACTATTGTTGCCAAACATTTCAGGTAACTTCTTCAAAATATGTCATATGCATAATCTATGCTTAGTGTTTGGAAAAATGATTTCAATTGCATTTTACATAGCCCGATCATGATCTATACGTATTCCATTAGGACCCTAATAATGCATGCACTCAAGCCCTACAACATATCAATTCATCTATGACTTGCAAAGAATGTTATCTATAGTATTTTTCGAAATGCTATTATAGGTGATGTTATTAAAAGTCTTTCCTTCGTTATAACATTTTTTGAATGCTATTATGAAATGCTATAAAAAACTTTTACATAGCATTTTGTTATTGTTGTGATTTTATAATTTGTAACATTCTTTGCATGCAATATTTTTGAATTTGATAGCATTCCTTTTGTTATAATTTTGGCTTTAATATTATTCTTTAATCTATATGGTAACATTTTCAATAGCATTCTTTTTTCATCATTATTTTTAATAATTATAGGTTTATCGAATATAATATATCATTTTCAGTAGCATTTTATGATTGTAATGTATACATATTAAATTGAACTCCGAATTCTTCAATTGTCAAATATAAATATTTAATATCATTATTTTTGGAGTAAAAATATGAAAAATAGCAAGGCCAATAATACATTCCAAAACATGTATCAATATCATCTTATAGAAATACACTAGTTTAGTTGTTGAATAGAGAAATCTAATTATGTTCTATCTTCACGTCAAATACTAATAGTAATATATGCTTGAAAAGACAATAAAAAAATTAAATAATAATATATCATTCTAGTTCTTCAAAAGAAAATTTGTAAAACTCTTGCAAATCGTTTGGAGAAGACATTCATCAAACAAATGATCCATTTAAATCTGAAAATTAACAAAGTGACGCAACTTATTAAATTGTAAAAATAGTGTAAAGTTAAAAAATGTAAAAACTACTTACTGAATTTTGTGAAGATGGCGCTCGTGTGGGAAGAAATACATCTTGTTCCCTTTGAGAAGCTGTTCTTGAGTAGCAAAGCAAACATCTTTGTATCCTTATTCGAAAATAAACTACATGCAAGTAGTGTTGAATGCATGTGATGATTCTATCCAACAAAGGGAGTGAAAGACATATCATACTTTTTAGTTTTTATTCAAGTATGTGGTATTAAAGGTGTCTACATCGCCAAATTTCTTATACGTTTGTATACATGTATTATTTGCCCAAAACACATTCGTCAATCGAGCCTCTTCATCCGAATCCATTACACAAGGATTATATGTGTATGTATTTTTGAAAAATATGTTTTTATTGCAACACCTTCTTCCCCAAGTCTTAACCCCAAAACTTTGTCAATGAAATTTCTACAATACTTTTTAACATGTCATCTTTTCGTATCCACCCGCTTCAACAAAAGTTGAATTATAACATTTGTGTAAGGAAATTCCAACTATATCATTTGTTGATTGCATTGATACAACACGGATTTGGATGGACTTGTTTTATGATTAAGCTCAAATGAACTATGTTAATTCATCATGTTTCACATCTCTGAACATGCTATCAACCTAGCTTTACACCTTGTTTGAATGGTTGGTTGTGGCTTTCAAGATGTGCTTGTAGTATGGGTTCTTTGGCCTTCTCGACTACATGTAAATGTCACGTATCTTACAATCACATCATCACCCTTCTTTGGATTTCATTTTTTGACGGGAAATCCTAGTTCGTAAGCAGCTTTCGTAAAATTCAAATAAGTCATTATTGTCCTTAAACTTCATCCCAACCTTAGGCACAAAATTTCACTATCTTTTCCTAACATTTTATTATCCGAACTTTAACGATAAACCACGTCGACATTCCTATTTATTGTCTCATCATCGGAGGATTGATTCTCCATTCCTAAAGAGAAATGTGGTTTGAACAACTCACAATCACAATTTCATTTAAATGCAACCTAATAAGAAGTTAAACTAAATGCATGTTGAGCAGGGACATGCAAACATTTGAAAAAACAAAGCCATTTCAAAATTTAATAACTATACACTTAAGAGTTTGTATATATTGGCAGTTAATCCAATTAATGAGTACAATTAACAACGGAGGCCATTCTGCAGAGTGATTGTTTGTCCTGGTCATGGTAACAATTGCATTTAGCCCCAAGTCCTACACAATCACTATGAAACTCTTCATTTTTTACCCCTTATTTGTTTATGAGAGATTGGGTGGTTGAAAAAAGATAACCGAACCAATGGTAAAGATTCATCCTTCTTTTAATCAAACAGGAGAAACTCCTCAAAGCAGTAAGAGTTGTGATCATATAAATCAGCATCCATATGAACAGTCAATGTTGTATTTTAGAAATAAATCTTGTAGTCTGCTACTTTACTGTTAAAGTCTGTTAGTATTAAATATCAAGAATTCATCAATAATTGCAACATCTGATTTTGCCTTCCTTTTGAATCTTAAAGTACAGTTTTTGCTTTCTTGTTTTGTATTAAGAGTAACTACTTTCTCTGAATAAACAAGAGATAAGCCTCATTCCTCTCTTAGTACCCATAGTCCGCATATTTTATTTTCATACCTTTCAGTTTATTAGATACAACCACCACAATTGGAAACACCAGGAATATAGAAGAGGAAAGTCAAAAACCTATAACTGAAAATTCAGAAGGAAGAGCAAAGAATTGATGACAAATTTTTCATATTTAAGACTGACAGTGACTTGAAAGTTGCACCAGCTGTGAATTACCAACAAAGAGCAGGTGAGAATAGAACCAATGCTCATTTTACCACTGGACTAAGTCCTAGCTCACCAGTTCATATTTTCATTTGATAAGTTATGGTACAGGCCCTTGTATTCATAATGNTGGTATAGACGAAATGAAACAATTTTAAAGTTCAACCTAAACTACACCTATTGGGGGGGGGGGGATAAATAGGTGATTGTGCAGAATTAAAAATTAATAATTAAATAGTAACAAACCAATTTTAATTATTTCTAGATAATTAATCAATCAGTTCAATTTTCCTATATTGAATTACCCTAGTTATATGAAAATAGTAACAACACACATAATAATCACGGAGAAACTCCAATTGGGTAAAAACCTCAGGCAATTTACCAGTCAACAATCCATTATAAACAAATTAGAACTTACAGTCCGCGCAGACTCGACTACCACTAATACTTTCTAATCTCCTGACTACAATTCCCACAACCCTCTTGGATTGCGTGCTCTTGCACAAACTCCTACATGCAGCTTTCAAAGCCCTCCTGGATTGCGTGCTTCTACACCGACTCCCGACTTTATGAATTTGTTTATCTCTTATGAATCAACGAAAAATTTCTTGTTCTCCAACAACTGGAACTCCAGTCATTTTCCCTTGATCTTCAGCACTCTGACAGATGTGTAGGAAATAAGCAGTTTGATATTTGGATTAAATGTTTGATGTTTTCAATATCAAGAACAAATCCAATTGTAGTGTATTTGTTAGAACTTGGGAGACAAAGAGGATGGAATCTGATTTAATTGATTCACTAAGACAGTACACGGCCTCCCTTTTTTTAAGGCCTTACATGATGCAAAATAAATAATATTTTATACGCTTTTCTACCACTACTAGATACTTAGTCAAATACATCAACTTGTAGTAGGACTAACTAGCCTAACAAATCACAATGACTAGTGCTTCACCAATAAAAAAAAATGTGTGACAAAGTGGTAGATCAAAAGTGACTTAATTCAACAAAAGTGTCACCTAAGTTCATCACTCATCCTAGACACTTTTGTTGGAAACACCAAGACAATTTTTTAGTGTTTCAAACCTTTCTTCAGGGAGCACTTTGGTAAATATGTCAGCCACTTGTTCTTCGGAGTTGCAATGCATCAGTCTCACTTCTTCCTTTTCTTGAGCTTCCCTAATAAAATGATACTTGATATTAATGTGTTTGGTTTTGCCATGAAACACGTGATTTTTCACAATGGCATTTGCTGATTGATTATCACACAAAATGGTGGTTGTTTCTGATTGTTGATGTTTCAAATCATTCAAGATTTTTCTCAGCCATATAGCTTAGTTTGTCGCTTCAGTTGTAGCTATATACTCTGCCTCAGCAGTAGATAACAGTTTTCTGCTTAATTGAATTCTAACAAACAAGACTTGATCCAACATAAAAGGTATAACTGGAAGTACTCTTCATATAATCCATTGAACCAGCCCGATCACTATCAGTGAACCCTGTCAACACTAGTTTTTCTGATTTCCTGAAGCTAATTCCATGGTTTTTAGTCCCTTTGATATACCTCAGAACTCTCTTGGTAGCTTGAAAATGAATTTGGCTAGGCTCTTGCCTGAATCTAGATAATAAATTCACAGTATACATAATGTCAGGCCTCATAGCTAAAAGATACAATAGACATCCAATTAGGCTTCTATACACCCTTCCATCGATTTTGCTTGGACCTTTATCCTTTATCAACTTCAAATTTTGGACCAAAAGAGTGTTAACTGGCTTGCAATTTTCCATATGAAACTTCTTCAATATCTCCCTGGCATATCTCTTCTGGCAAACAAAAATTCCTCTGTTACATTGATTCACTTCCATTCCAAGAAAGTATTTCATCTTCCCTAAATCAGTCATCTCAAAGTGTTTCTTCAATTCATTCTTTATATCGTTGATCAAGCCTTCATTTCTTCCTGTGATCAAGAGATCATCAACATAAAGTAAAATGACGATCAGTTCCTCCTCCGCTAATTTGATGTACAAAGGTTGCTCATTTACATTTTTTTTGAATCCAAGTTTACATAGATGGCTGTCAATTTTCCTGTACCAGCTTCTAGGTGCTACTTCAAGCCATACAAAGCTTTCTTTAGCAAATACATCTAATATTCTTCACCCTTTTTGAAAAAGCCAATGGAAATTTCCTCACTTAACTCCCCATTCAAAAAAGCAGACTTTACATCTAACTGATGGATCTTCCAGTTTGAATGTATAGCCAATGCAAACAGTACTCTTATTGTCTTAAGTCTGGGAACATGTGCAAAGATATCCGTAAAATCAATTCCAAATTGTTGAGAATACACTTTAACTACCAGCCTAGCCTTAAGTTTATTGATTGAACCATCTGCATTTAACTTGGTTCTGAACACTCACTTGTCTCTAATAACATTCTTGTTTCTTGGTTTGTCAACAAGAACCCAAGTATTGTTCTTTTCAATTGCTGTCAATTCATCCTTCATAGCCTCTATCCATCCCTTAGATTGTACAGCATAAATATAGCTCACTAGTTCCAGAATAGCAGAGTTACAAGTAGTATAGATATCCTGAACAAATCTGTTCTCAATACTTCATTTTCTGAATCAGTTCCACCTTCAGGTTCAGCCTCAATTTGAATTTCATCTTCATCATTACCAGGATCTTCATTTTCATCATTACCAGCATCTTCATTTTGAGAAATCAACTTTGGAACCTCAGTTCTATCCACAGCATTTGACTCCTAATTCCATAAAGATTGCTCATCAAACTTGACATCTCTGCAAGAAACAACCTTGCTGGTTTGTCGATTATAAATTATGTATCATTTATCATTGTCACAATATCCAACCAAAACTCCAACCTCTGCTTTCTGACTGAGCTTATCTCGTTTAACATCAAGTATGTGCATATAACACACACTTCCAAACACCCTCATATGAGATATATTAGGCTTAACTTCATACCAAGCTTCATGGGGAGTTAGTTTTGTAAGGCTTTAGTGGGTAGCCTGTTCAGTAAATAGAGTAAGGTGTTAATAGCCTCAGCTCATAAGGTTTTAAGAACATTTTTCTACAACTATAGGCATCTGGCCATCTCCATCACTGTCATATTTCTTCTTTCATGGACTCCATTTTGTTGGGGAGAATAACGAATTGTTAATTGATGCTTAATTACCACTTCCTCACAGAAATTATTAAATTGGTTGCTTGTATATTCTGTGCCATTGTCTGTCCTAATTACCCTGATTTTACAACAGCATGTATTCTCAACAAAACTCTTGAATTTCTGGAAGATTGCAAGCACTTCAGATTTTGATTTGAGAAAGTAAACTCCACACGTTCTAGTAAAATCATCAATGAATAAAATGAAGCATCTGCTACCATTTAGGGTTGAAATTTTCATAGGACCACAGACATCAGAATGCACAAGTTGTAGTCTAGTTTGGGCTCTTTTAGCTTGATTTCTGAGGAAATGAAGTCTAGCATGTTTTCCCATTTGACATATCTCACAAATACACAAGGCATCTCCCATATTTGGTAAGTTTTCTACTAGCTTTTGTTCACATAAAAGTTTAAGTGAAGTATAGTTAACATGTCCAAATAGCTTGTGCGACAATTCAGACTCAACTTCAATCCTAGCATAAGCTTGCAAGTTCAAACTTTTCCAGTCCAAAGGAAAGCTTCTGTTTCTCATATCAACTATCATCAGTTCCACATTATTTTGATCTAGAATTGTACAACTATTATCCTTAAATACTGCGGTATAATTCTTCTCAATTAGTTTCCCAACACTTATCAAATTCTAATCAATATTTGGAACATATAAGACATCAGGAATGAGCTTATTACCTGATGGCGTTTGAATAGAAACATTGCCAATAACTTTGAATGGCACATATTCTCAACTTCCAACCTTTACTTTTGAACTGTAGTTACCATTTGAAGACATGTGATGAGTGCAGCCACTGTCTAGTAACCACACATGATTTTTACTGCAGACCGTTTGATTCAAAGCTAAGAACCGATGTTCTTCAGATTGACCTTCAGCAACCTTTGTTTGCTGAGTTTCCTTCTTCTCCTTTTGATTTTTGTAGACCTTTTCAATATGTCCAAATTGCTTACATGACATGCATTGAACACTAGGCCTGAACCAGCAATACCTAGGAGAATGACATTTCCTTTTACAATGTGGACAGGGAGGATAATTAGTATCCTTTCTAGACCCTTTAGCTGCTTTCTTCCTTTTAACTTTTGGCTTCTTTCCACCCAAGTTTGTTTGAGTCCTTTTCTTTCCTTTTACAAACAAAGTACCATCAACTTGCTCCTCTGTTTAGTGGCTTGGAGAGTATTCACCAACTCAACTAAGGAAATGGTGGACAAATCTCTTGAATCCTCAAGTGAAGATATCTTAGATTCGAACTTTTCTGGAAGGCTGATCAATACTTTCTCCACTACCCTCTTGTCTAGAAGATCATCCCCAAGTAATCTGATTTGAGTAACAACATCCATCAGCCTATCAACAAACTCTTTCACCGTCTTAGATTCCTTCAATTTCAGAGTCTCAAACTCTCTCCAGAAGTGCAGAACCTGCACCTGCCTTGTCCTCTCATTGCCCCTGAATTCCTCCTTCAACTTGTCCTATGCCTCCTTTACGGTTTCACAAGTGATTATCCTTGTGAAAATGGCGTCTGAGACTACTGCTTGAATGTAAGAAAGAGCCTTAAATTTCTTGGGAATCTCCTCGTTGTGTTGCTTCAGTTGGGCTATGATAGGATTAGCTCTTAGAGGTGGTTCAACTCCCGTTTCAGTAATCTCAAACAAGTCATAGGCCTTCAAATATGCCTTCATTTTTGCATACCAGAAATCGTAGTTCTCTCCTGCGAATGCTGAAGGTAAAGGTGCTGAGAATCCACTTAAAGCCATATCACTTTCTCACCAAATCACTCAGCTATTTATGAAGGATTCTTACTGGTTTTCTCTTGTGTTTGCTGCTTTTTTGATGATACCGAATTTTGCAAGCAACTCACAGATTTTACACAAGAGTTACTGTATACACAATGTGCATACTGTATCAGCAATGTGCATACCGTATTTTCCAGGTGAACTCTATTTTGTTGGGAAAACACACACTTACCGGATTTACACTCTTCTCACTGTATATGGAAGACACTTACTGTATTTGCATGAAGCTCATCGATTTTGCAAGAAGAACTCTGTTTTGCTAAAGAAATAGTTCCTTACCGGATATTCACTCTTCTCACCGTATGTACACTTTTCTATGAATAGTCCTCTTGTAGTAGATGCTCAATTACTGCAACAGCAGGAGAATAAATTACCTATCTATCTATGAAGCTGGTTGAGTTAAAAAAAAATTATAGATCCTTGCTTGGAGACTGCATTGTGGAAGTTTACCCGTGTCTAATTACGAGTACTATGTTGTATATTTTAAAAACTTATCTTTTAGTTTTTATCAAATTAATATTTGCACTAACATCAATACTATCTAAGTATCATATCTTCCAACTAATTTAGTCCATGTTTCGTCCAACTTAAAAATTGATTTAAAATCTAATTTAAAGTTAAAATTAATTATAACCATATGTTTCATTGGATCTACAACTTTCTACCACAAATTCCATCAACTATTCTAATTTGCATTGCCTTCAATGCTGTAGCACAATCATTATTTTAAGTTAAAAAAAAAATTTGTAAAGAAGTCAAGATTTTTGATAAACTTTTATGTCTTTTACTTTTGGTTAGGAAAATTTTATAAAGTTACTTTTAAAAACTAAGAGATTTCTTGGAGTCTCAGTACATCGTAACTAGCAATGAACTCTTCACCCTTCATTTTGAAAGTGTACATAAGGCAATGGGCACACTATTATAGTTTAGCATGACTTTGCACCTGCAAACAGATAAAACAATTTGAAAGAACAATTTAGATTTTAAAACTCCGATGTTGGCTTGTTTTTCTAACTTTCAAGTTCAAGGTGATTGGAATGAGTTCATAACTTAGGTTGAGTTTGCATAAAAAATTAAATGTAAAAAAAACTCCGATGTTGGCTTCTAATCTACTAATTAATTGCAAGTATGTAATTTGCATGGAAAGAAAATAAGTTTCAATTTTCTAGAACTTATTTGTTTAAAAATTATTAATTAAATGTACTGTTTAATTGATTTAATTTTCAACATTGAAAATGTTATACATGTCCATATTTTATTGGTGTGTAGATGAAAGATAGAATGTATGTGTGCGTGTGTATGAATTGCTTAGAAAGTAAAAATCGACATCTTCCTAAAGAAAATATTTTCCTTATTTTTAATGAAAATGTAGTCACATCACCAAATTTTGAAAAATACTTTTCATTGATAAATATATCAATTAAATATCCCAAAGTAGGAATTTCGGTGGAAAAGAGGCATTTTTCATATAAAATGAAGTCAATAAAACACACTCTTAGTATAAACCATATGAGACATTATATGGAAGAAAATATTGACCATGTGTTTTTGAGATGAGGTAGAAAAGAAAATTTGCTAGGCTCAGAGATTGTTCAACAAAGAAACAATGTTGTTGAAAGATTCAGCAAGGAAATAAAATTGCTCAAAGCAAACAAAGAAGGGAAGCAATTAGATTTTGATTTACTAAAGCCTCGTTGGGCATAATGAGTTTTGAAGAAAGAAAAGCTGTGTATTCATTTTGTGGACCCCTCTGAGATATTAGATCCGACAGTAGGTGGATTAGGTTATTAGGTCATATTATACAATTGTTGTCATAAATATGTAATATGCTTCGTATTTATGTATTTAGGAAGCAATTTCAAACATATTTAAAAATCGAGAGAATACAACAATTTAAAAAGAAACGGATAAATTTAACAATGGTACTTATAAAAGATGGATTTTATGTCCGACGTCTGCAAGTCATAAATGAAAATTTTGCCTAAAGTCCATGTCGCCCTACATTATCATAATAGCAAATAGTAGGCACATTTTTGGGCCTTCATAACTGTCGCCCATATATCTCGGTTGCTACATCAATGAATTCCTCTACAGTTTCCAAATAAATGTTGATGATCCAGAGAGAAACCCAACCTATATTCCTCGCACATATAACGTGTAGTGGTTGTCATGGCATGTGTTCATTGTGGAGTCGCCAATGTTAGCATGGAATGTCTTGATTAAGGTAGCATAAGATGCTCGAGGTACGCTGACTAGGTTACAACATTTATGCTTTGTGGTAAAGTCTCGAATTTGGTTTCCTTCAAAGTCCACCATCCGAACTATTAAGATTTGATGTTCCATTTTTAAAAAGTCAACTTTATTAAGAGGAGTAATCCAAGTTATTAAATGTTGGTCTATATTTCAGCATTTAATCAACGTGAAATTGTTCTCTTAACATATCCCAACAAGATGGTGCCTCATTTTTTTGAGTTTTAATCGGATTAAATTGCTCGTTTGAGCTTGATAGGCTCTAATGTCATATTAAGACTTAGAGGTTACATCTTAAAATATAAACTTCATTAAGAGTAGTCCAAACTTTTACATGTTAATCCATATTTTGGTATTTAACCGATGTGAGACTGATCGCTTAACACAAATCTCCCACTTAGGGTGAATCAACCGGTCATGGAAATCCTTGTCATAAAGTGTCTTTGTGAGGGATGTAAAAACCAATTGGTGTCAGGATGGGCTCATTAGAATCTTGTTCATATTGGATGTATAAGATTTATCCTTAACCTTAGGTTAATCATTCGCTTGTTGCTGAGTTTGCCTTATTATTCATACAAGATGACACAGTCAGCTCATTAGCTCAATTAGACAAAAGGAGTGGAACTACCTCAAAGTGTCTAATCCTAGATAGCAGGATGCCGATGATGTAGGAAACATGGTTAGTGTGCTCACAGTAGGTGTATGTGTACAAAACCTAAGTTTAATAATCAAAAAACCCCAAATTGTGATTAGTGATGTATGCCAAACCTATCCCTAAACTACCTTCATTCATCAAGTAGCGTGGCATTGGAGTTATATGCACAACAAAATCTAATTGACAAACGAACAAAATTCAACCAATACTGATACATATCTTCCAATTTATAAAGGTAAGAAAAAAAATTCCAAAAATCAGAGTTTACCCTTAATTTCGGGTTGGAGGTTATACCTTCAGAATTATGGATGTTGAAGATGAATTTCAGCCCCGAAAATGATGAGTTGATACCAAAGATTATTATTCAGATGGCTCGCTAGACGAGCCGAGCCCACTAGACTCAGTAAGCGGCTCGCCAAGCCGCTCGTGAATGAGCCCACGAACCTGGCTCGTGGGCTAGTATATTATAAAATAATAATAATAATAACAATAACTAAGACAAGTGACCAGAACGGTTACTGAAATTCAGTGACCGTTCCGATCACTTGGTGACCAAACGGTCACTGAATTTTTAGTGACCATTTGGTCACCAATTTAAAATTTTTTTTTCTACTTCGCTCGCTGAGCCGCTCGTGAATGAGCCCATGAGCCTGGCTCTTGGGCTCGTATATTATAAAATAATAATAATAATAATATTTAAGACAAGTGACCAGAACGGTCACTGAAATTCAATGATCGTTCCGATCACTTGGTGACCAAATGGTCACTAATTTTCAGTGACCGTTTGGTTACCAATTTTAATTTTTTTTCCTACTTTTCTTGTTTTCTTCTCTTATAACTATCCAGTCCATTACAACAGTTTTTTCACCGAGCCGCTCGTGAATGCTCGTGGGCTCGTATATAATAATAATAATAATAATAATAATAATAATAATAATAATAATAAGTGACCAGAACGGTCACTGAAATTCAGTGCCCGTTTGATCACCAATTTTAAATTTTTTTTTATCTATTTTCTAATTTTCTTCTCCTATAAATACTCAACCCATTATAACAATTTTTTCCCACCAAACTTTCATT
>OU503056.1:5306601-5316828 GCA_912172775.2 Fraxinus pennsylvanica
GAAAGCTCAACTCCAACCTCAATCTTTAGTCTCCTCATCTCCCTTCCAACCAATCACGGTCTATCTCGCCTCTCGAAATCCCTTCGCCACACGGTCAAACCACCCTTCTTCCAGTGGATCTCAGTCCAACTACACTTCCCAGTAATGTCCCTTCTCAAACAATTTTCGACCCCGTAACAACAACAACACAAACTATACACCTCGACCCTAACTTGGCAAGTGCCAACTCTGTGGAAAATCTGGTTATTCAGCTAAACGATATACTACCTATCGTTATTCACCAGTCATCTCAAACCCAAGTTCTGCCCAACAGTCATGACATTACCAAGTAAATCTAGACATCCAGTCTACTGCCACGCATTCTCAAGAATGGCTTCTTGACTCTAGCGCATCTCATCACATAACCAATGATCTGGGAACCTTACACTCCACTCCAACTACTTTGGCCACGATGATGTTCAAATTGGTGATAGTAATGGTTTACACATCACTCACACTGGTCAGACTCATATTCACTCCCATAACTCCAAGTTTATTCTCTCTAATATTCTCTGTGTTCCCTAAATAGCTCGTAATTTAATTTATGTTCTCAATTCTGCTCACAAAACAATGCTAGTATTGAATGTTTACCTCATGCACTCCCATTCCATTTTATTGCACCACTGACCGCCTACTCCACTATCTCTACCAACCTTGACACCGGTATCTCCACTTAGGTCCCAACCCCAAAATCTTACGACATTTAGTGTCTAGCAAATTTTTATCTTTATCATTATTCAAACATTCGTTATCTAATTGTAATTTATGCGATTGCAATAAAAGTCATAAATTGTCATTTTCCAACTCTACTGTGTCCAGTTCTACTACATTACAGATTATTTTCTCTGATTTATGGACATCTCCCATCGTCTCTACCAAAGGATACAAATAATATGTTGTGTTTATCGATCATTTTACAAAATATGTATGGCTTACCCCTTAAAGAAAAAATCGGACGTTCATGACACCTTTATTCGTTTTCATAGCCTTGTCGAAAAAATTTTAATTCACCATTACCACGTTATTCATGGACAATGGTGGTGAATATATTGCTTTCACCTCCTACCTTTCGAAAAACGCTATCACTCATCTTACCACTCCTCCTCGTACACCGAAACACAATGGCTATGCCGAACGGTGACATCGCCATATTGTCGAAACTGGTTTGGCACTTCTCCACCATGCCTCATTTCCCTTGCATCTTTGGCCTTATACGTTCACCACAACCACATATCTGATTAACCGCCTCCCTAAACTCAACCTTAACTATCTCACCTCTTATGAAAAACTCTACCACTTTCCCCCATATTTTTCCAAACTACGGGTGTTTGGATGCCTTTGCTACCCTTGGCTACGCCCGTATAACTCCCACAAACTTGAATCTTACTCCAAGAGATTTTTTTTCTTCGTTATAGTCTCTCCCAGAGTGCTTACTACTGCCTCGATATTCATATTGGTCGTGTGTATACAAGTCGTCATGTAAAATTTGTCAAACATATTTTCCCCTTCACTACCTCACCCTCTCCCCCTTCAACCACAGAAGCCGGTCTCCCTTTCTTTTCATCTTCGCCCTTGGTTACTGGTTTAGGTGGCATAAGTTATGGTATGCGTACTCAACCCTTAGTCACTGCACCCATTGGTTTGGACTTCGTCTTTGCTCCTTCTCCTTGGCCATCCCCAGTTTTTGGCCCCAATTCCCCAGACAACTCTATCCCTCCGTCCTCTTCACCATTCTCGACCATCGCACCTAACTCCCTGTCTGACTCCATCCCAATCCCCAATCCCATTGCTCCCAACATCTCAATACTAACACCCCCGTCCACAGTCCTTCTTCAACAACACTACCTCCCTCGTCTACTCATCTCACTCCATCACCCAACACCCCTGTACATATACGACCCACTCGAAGCCTTGCACAACTCCTCCACTCTCCTCATCCGTTCACTCCTGAGCGGTCCAACCACCCAACAGTCTATCTATCTCTCCAACCACCGATGATTCCACTGCTCCACTTTCCTATTCCACTCAGCCGATCGTACCACCTTCCCCTCCATGTTCCCAGTCCCTCCATCCAATGTTTACCCGAAGTAAAGCTGTTCACCATGCCTCCACTACACCCTGCCAACTCCCTCGAGAACCAATCACTGCCGCCCAGGCCTTGAAGGATCAGAACTGGCGTTATGCTATGTGTGATGAGTAAAACACCCTTATAAAAAATGGCACTTAGAATCTTGTGCCTCATGACTCCTCTCAAAATGTTATTGGTTGCAAATAGGTCTTTCGTAATAAACGAAAAATAGATGGGTCAATTACGTATGTCGTCTACAACGGTCTCTTTATGGCCTTAAATAGGCTCCTCGTACCTAGTACTCTAAATTCAAACATTTTCTGGTTCTCAATATAGCTCACTAGTTCCAGAATAGCATAGTTACAAGTAGTATAGATATCCTGAAGAGATCTGGTTCTCAATACTTCATTTTCTGAATCAGTTCACCTTCAGGTTCAGCCTCAATTTGAATTTCATCTTCATTATTACCAGCATCTTCATTTGCATCATTACCAGCATCTTCATTTTGAAAAATCAACTTTGGAACCTCAGTTCTATCCACAGCATTTGACTCCCAATTCCATAAAGATTTTTCATCAAACTTGACATCTCTGTAAGAAACAACCTTGCTGGTTTGTCGATTATAAATTATGTACCATTTATCATTGTCACAATATCCAACCAAAACTCCAACCTCTACTTTCTGACTGAGCTTATCTCGTTTAACATCAAGTATGTGCATATAACACACATTTCCAAACACCCTCATATGAGATATATTAGGCTTAACTTCATACCAAGCTTCATGGGGAGTTAGTTTTTCTAAGGCTTTAGTGAGTAGCCTGTTCAGTAAATAGAGTAAAGTGTTAACAGCCTCAGCCCAAAAGGTTTTAGGAACATTTTTCTCCAGCAATAGGCATTTGGCTATCTCCATCTTTGTCCTATTTCTTCTTTCACAGACTCCATTTTGTTGGGGAGAGTAAGGAATTGTTAATTGATGCTTAATTCCCACTTCCTCACAGAAATTATTGGATTCGTTGCTTGTATATTTTGTGTCATTGTCTGTAATAATTACCCTGATTTTACAACAGCAAGCATTCTCAACAAAACTCTTGAACTTCCGGAAGACTACAAGCACTTCAGATTTTGATTTGAGAAAGTAAACTCGACACGTTCTAGTAAAATCATCAATGAATAAAATGAAGCATCTGCTACCATTCAAGGTTGAAATTTTCATAGGACCACAGACATCAGAATGCACAAGTTGGAGTCTAGTTTGGGCTCTTTTAGCTTGATTTCTGGAAAAAGGAAGTCTAGCATGTTTTCCCATTTGACAGATTTCACAAATACACAAGACATCTCCCATATTTGGAAAGTTTTCTACTAGCTTTTGTTCACATAAAAGTTTAAGTGAAGTATAGTTAACATGTCCAAACCGCTTGTGCTACAATTCAGACTCAACTTCAATGCTAGCATAAGCTTGCAATTTCAAACTTTTCCAGTCCAAAGGAAAGCTTATGTTTCTCATATCAACTGTCATCAGTTCCACATTATTTTGATCTAGAATTGTAGAAATATTATCCTTAAATACTGCGGAATAATTCTTCTCAATTAGTTTCCCAACACTTATCAAATTCTAATCAATATTTGGAATATATAAGACATCAGGAATGAGCTTCTTACCTGATGGAGTTTGAACAGAAACATTGCCAATAACTTTGACTGCCACATATTCTCCACTTCCAACCTTTTCTTTTGAACTGTAGTTACCATTTGAAGACATGTGAGGAGTGCATCTACTGTCTAGTAACCACACATGATTCTTGCTGCAGATCGTTTGATTCAAAGTTGAGAACTGGTGTTCTTCAGATTGACCTTCAGCAACCTTTATTTGCTGAGTTTCCTTCTTCTCCTTCTGATTTTTGAAGACATTTTCAATATATCCAAATTGCTTACATGACATGCATTGAACACCAGGCCTGAACCAGCAATACCTAGGAGAATGACATTTCCTTTTACAATGTGGGCAAGGAGGATAATTAGTATCCTTTCTAGACCCTTTAGCTGCTTTCTTCTTTTCAACTTGTGGCTTCTTTCCACCCAAGTTTGTTTGAGTCTTTTTCTTTCCTTTTACAAATAAAGTACAATCCACTTGCTCTTCTATTTAGTAGCTTGGAGATCATTCACCAACTCAGCCAAGGAAATGGTGGACAAATCTCTTGAATCCTCAAGTGAAGATATCATAGATTCGAACTATTTTGGAAGGCTGATCAATACTTTCTCCACTACCCTCTTGTCTAGAAGATCATCCCCAAGTAATCTAATTTGATTAACAACATTCATCAGCCTATCAGCAAACTCCTTCACCGTCTCAGTTTCCTTCAATTTCAGAGTCTCAAACTCTCTCCAGAAGTGCAGAACCTGCACCTGCCTTGCCCTCTCATTGCCCCTGAATTCCTTCTTCAACCTGTCCTATGCCTCCTTTACGGTTTCACAAGTGATTATGCTTGTGAAAATGGCGTCTGAGACTACTGCTTGAATGCAAGAAAGAGCCTTAAATTTCTTGGCAATCTCCTCGCTGCGTTGCTTCAGTTGGGCCATGGTAGGATTGGCTCTTAGAGGTGGTGGTTCAACTCCCGTTTCAGTAATCTCAAACAAGTCATAGGCCTTCAAATATGCCTTCATTCTTGAATACCAGAAATTGTAGTTCTCTCCTGTGAATGCTGAAGGTAAAAGTGCTGAGAATCCACTTGAAGCCATATCACTTTCTCACCAAATCACCCAGCTATTTATGAAGGATTCTTACTGGTTTTCTCTTGTGTTTACTGCTTTTTTGATGATACCAACTTTTGCAAGCAATTCATCGATTTTACACAAGAGTTACTGTATACGCAATGTGCATACTATATCAGCAATGTGCATACCGTATTTGCCAGGTGAACTCTATTTTGTTTGGAAAACATAAACTTATCGAATTTACACTCTTCTCACTGTATATGGAAGACACTTACCGTATTTGCATGAAGCTCATCGATTTTGCAAGAAGAACTCTATTTTGTTGAAGAAACAGTGCCTTCCCAGATATTCACTCTTCTCACCGTATTTACACATTTCTATGAATAGTCCTCCTGTAGTAGATGCTCAATTACTGCAACAGCAGGAGAATAAATTACCTATCTATCTATGAAGCTGGTTGAGTTAAAAAAAATTGTAGATCCTTGCTTGGAGACTGCATTGTGGAAGTTTACCCGTGTTTAATTACGAGTACTATGTTGTATATTTTAAAAACTTTTGTTGTCTTCTTTTAGTTTTTATCAAATTAATATTTGCACTAACATCAATACTATCTAAGTATCATATCTTCCAACTAATTTAGTCCATGTTTCGTCCAACTTAAAAATTGATGTAAAATCTAATTTAAAGTTAAAATTAATTATAACCATAAGTTTCATTGGATCTACAACTTTCCACCACAAATTCCATCAACTATTCTAATTTGCATTGCCTTCAATGCTGTATCACAATCATTATTTTAAGTTAAAAAAAAAATTTGTAAAGAAGTCAAGATTTTTGATAAACTTTTATGTCTTTTACTTTTGGTTAGGAAAATTTTATAAAGTTACTTTTAAAAACTAAGAGATTTCTTGGAGTCTCAGTACATCGTAACTAGCAATGAACTCTTCACCCTTCATTTTGAAAGTGTACATAAGGCAATGGGCACACTATTATAGTTTAGCATGACTTTGCACCTGCAAACAGATAAAACAATTTGAAAGAACAATTTAGATTTTAAAACTCCGATGTTGGCTTGTTTTTCTAACTTTCAAGTTCAAGGTGATTGGAATGAGTTCATAACTTAGGTTAAGTTTGCATAAAAAATTAAATGTAAAAAAAACTCCGATGTTGGCTTCTAATCTACTAATTAATTGCAAGTATGTAATTTGCATGGAAAGAAAATAAGTTTCAATTTTCTAGAACTTATTTGTTTAAAAATTATTAATTAAATGTACTGTTTAATTGATTTAAATTTCAACATTGAAAATGTTATACATGTCCATATTTTATTGGTGTGTAGATGAGAGAGAGAATGTATGTGAGCGTGTGTATGAATTGCTTAGAAAGTAAAAATCTACGTCTTCCTAAAGAAAATATTTTCCTTATTTTTAACGAAAATATAGTCACATCACCAATTTTGAAAAATACTTTTCATTGATAAATATGTCAATCAAATATCCCAAAGTAGGAATTTCGGTGGAAAAAAGGCATTTTTCATATAAAATGAAGTCAATAAAACACACTCTTAGTATAAACCATATGAGACATTATATGGAAGAAAATATTGACCATGTGTTTTTGAGATGAGGTAGAAAAAAAATTGCTAGGCTCAGAGACTGTTCAACAAAGAAACAATGTTGTTGAAAGATTCAGCAAGGAAATAAAATTGCTCAAAGCAAACAAAGAAAGAAAGCAATTAGATTTTGATTTACTAAAGCCTCGTTGGGCATAATGAGTTTTGAAGAAAGAAAAGTTGTGTATTCATTTTGTGGACCCTTCTGAGATATTAGATCCAACAGTAGGTGTATTAGGTTATTAGGTCATATTATACAATTGTTGTCATAAATATGTAATATGCTTCGTATTTATGTATTTAGGAAGCAATTTCAAACATATTTAAAAATCGAGAGAATACAACGATTTAAAAAGAAACGGATAAATTTAACAATGGTACTTATAAAAGATGGATTTTATGTTCGACGTCTGCAAGTCATAAATGAAAATTTTGCCTAAAGTCCATGTCTCCCTACATTATCATAATAGCAAATAGTAGGCACATTTTTGGGCCTTTATAACTGCCACCCATATCTCAGTTGCTGCATCAATAAATTCCTCTACAGTTTCCAAATAAATGTTGATGATCCAGAGAGAAACCCAACCTATATTCCTCGCACATATAATGTGTAATGGTTGTCATGGCATGTGTTCATTGTGGAGTTGCCAATGTTAGCATGGAATGTCTTCATTAAGGTAGCATAAAATGCTCGAGGTCCGCTGACTAGGTTACAACAGTTATGCTTTATGGTAAAGTCTCGAATTCGATTTCCTTCAAAGTCCACCATCCGAACTATTAAGATTTGATGTTCTATTTTTAAAAAGTCAACTTTATTAAGAGGAGTAATCCAAGTTATTATATGTTGGTCTACATTTTGGCATTTAATCAACGTGAAATTGTTCTCTTAACATATCTCAACAAGATGGTGCCTCATGTAAGCAAACTAATGTTGAAATTATTATGCTCATTTTTTTGAGTTTTAATCGGATTAAATTGCTCGTTTGAGCTTGATAGGCACTAATGTCATATTTAGACTTAGAGGTTACCTCTTAAAATATAAACCTTAGTAGTCCAAACTTTTACATGTTAATCTATATTTTGGTATTTAACCGATGTGAGACTGATCGCTTAACACAAATCTCCCACTTAGGGTGAATCAACCGGTCAGGGAAAATCCTTGACATAAAGTGCCTTTGTGAGGGATGTAAAAACCAATTGGTGTCAGGATGGGCTCATTAGAATCTTGTTCATATTGGATGTAGAAGATTTATCCTTAACCTTAGGTTAATCATTCGCTTGTTGCTGAGTTTACCTTAATATTCATACAAGATGACACAGTCAGCTCATTAGCTCAATTAGACAAAAGGAGTGGAACTACCTCAAGGTGTCTAATCCTAGATAGCAGGATGCCGGTGATGTAGGAAACATGGTTAGTGTGGTGTATGTGTACAAAACCTAAGTTTCATAATCAAAAAACCTCAAGCCAAACCTATCCCTAAACTACCTACCTTAAATGCATCAAGTAGCATGGCATTGGAGTTATATGCACAACAAAATCTAATTGGCAAACGAACAAAATTCAACCAATACTGATACATATCTTCCAATTTATAAAGGTAAGAAAAAAAAATTCCAAAAATCAGAGTTTACCCTCAATTTCGGGTTGGAGGTTATACCTTCAGAATTATGGATGTTGAAGATGAATTTCAGCCCCCAAAATGTTGAGTTGATACCAAAGATTATTATTCAGATGAGTGGAAGCAGTATTTAATTGAGAAATTGAGTGAAATTTGGGTCTGGAGTGGTACAGAGGGGGGAACATAGCTTTTTCGACAATGGGGTTTTTAAGCCCCCCCTCCCCATGGTGGTGTCAATCGAGCCGAGCGGCTCATCGACTCGACCTCTCGCCTCGTACTGTTCTGGCCAATGAGTCACTCGGACTGGTTAAAAAGCGAGCACGAACACGAGCCGAGCGGGATGGCTTGCTAGACGAGCCGAGCCCACTCGGCTCGATGAGCTGCTCGTGAATGAGCCCGTCGAGCCGCTCGTGAATGAGCCCACGAGCCCGGCTCGTGGGCTCGTATATAATAATAATAATAATAATAATAATAATAATAATAATTAAGACAAATAACCAGAAAGGTCACTGAAATTCAGTGACCGTTCCGATCACTTGGTGACCAAACGGTCACAGAATTTTTAGTGACCCTTTGGTCACCAATTTAAATTTTTTTTTTCTACTTTTCTAGTTTTCTTCTTATAACTACCTAACCTATTACACAGTTTTTTCGCAGAGCCGTTCGTTGGCTCGTATATTATATAAATAATGATAATAATAATAATTAAGACAAGTGACCAAAACGGTCAATGAAATTCAGTGACCGTTCCGGTCACTTCGTGACCAATCGATCATTGAATTTTCAGTGACCGTTTGGTCACCAATTTTTAAATTTTTTTTTCTATTTCTATAGTTTTCTTCTTCTATAAATACTTTTCCCACCAGATTTTCATTCTCTACTCTCTACAATTTACAAATCATTATCAACAATATCATTCATTTATTCTATAATTCTCTTTTACATTTTTTGCATTATTATCTTAATTTTATAACCCATTCTATACACTAGTATATAATCTTCATTCACTTCTCAATTCTACATTCTATTTCAAGATTCAATTTCTACAATTCACAAATGGATCCACGAGCATTTGTTGAAAACTTGTTCGGTATGGAAGGCGAAACACCTGCCCAAAATCAATTTAGGAATGAATTTGCCGGTCTCAATGATTTACCAATTCCAGAAAACATTGAAGATTTCGACGTTCGTGAAGGTAGTCCATCCAATTGATTTGGATGATGTTGATATTGATCCTAGTATACCTCTTGATTTGGAACAAGATGAAGAACCTGTACTAAATATTCTTGATGCAAGAGGGAAGAGAAAGGGAAGAAACAGGTAAAATGTTGGGACCATTTCAAATTGGTTAATACTGGTCATGTAATCGATGGACTTCCAAAAGCCAAAGCAGTATGTAAATACTGTCAACAACAACTGGCATGGTAAAAAGGTATTGGAACCACTCACCTCAATCGTCACTACAAAACATGTGCGGCCAAACATGGGCTTCTTGAACGTGGTCAAACGCAACTACAGTTTGGTATTAGTAGCGTCGGTGCTATTACTACGCCACTTTCTACGTGGATGTATCGGAGGAGGAATCTCGAACGGGAATGGTGAAGTTCGTTTCCGCGGCGGAGCTGCCACTAGCAATACTGAACAACCAACATTTCGTAAACTACGTCAAACAATATTTTCAACCAAGGTACGTTGGGGTAAGTCGAAATACTCTTCGTTCTAATACAATTGAATATTTTCTTAATGAAAAGAAATTATTGATTGCGGATTTAGAAAAATACGGGGTGTGATATCTTTAACTTCGGATTTGTGGAAAGTGATTAATAAGAGAGGTTATATAGCTGCAACTGCACACTATATAGACTCACTTTGGGTTATGCATAAAAAAATTATTGCTTTTAAAATTGTTGAGTTTCCTCATAACGCTCAAACTATATTTAATGCTATTATGTTAATAATTAGAGAATATGAATGGAAAAGTAAAATTCGTTCTTTTACTTTTGACAATACTTTCGTAAATAAAGTTGTTATCGATAAATTGCATAGAGTACTTCAACCCGATTTTGGTGGTTATTTATTTCATATTGGGTGTGTGTGCAATATTTTTAATTTAATTGTACAAGACGGTTTAAAACATGTGAAGGACGAAATTAGTCGAATTAGGAATGCACTTA
>OU503056.1:5320178-5354683 GCA_912172775.2 Fraxinus pennsylvanica
ATTTAAATGATTCACGGTCAATATCATTACTCACAATCTCGAATTACTCAACGACTTAAATTCATTGTATAGATGGGAAGTGTTGGGTTTTGATATTCAATTAATCCTGGGCTATGATGCAAATATTGGATTAAATTGTTACCAACAATCAAGTCCAAAGACTCGACCCATAAAACAATGTGTGCCGTCGAAAGTAGCTTAAACAAGTAATATTGCTCACTGCCCATTTATATAACCTCCTGAATGCCTTTGAATTTTGGCCCATTTAAGCCTTTATTAGTCCAACTAAAGCCTGACCTAACCTGTATTTGGTATATTTACCCTAGCTATTAAATGTGTGATTTGTGTATAAAAAGAAAAAAATGTGGCTGTTCTTTTCTACAAAAATCGGCTACCATAGTTGAGAGATAAAATGGGTGGCTTTCTTGGTGTTTTTGGCCTCTTCATTGCTTTCTTCTTGTATCTTAAGGCTAAAAAAGATGATGAGGGGAGTTGTAAGTTATGTATGATGAGGAGTAGAATGACGTTCAAGTAGATAAATTTTGGTAGAGCTCAAGACAATAGTGATTCGAAAAAGTAACTCGAGTGATGAGTATAGTAAGAAGAAGGGTAAGGGATTGAACAAGTCCAATGGTAAGCGGTGTTACAGTTGTTGTAAGGTTGGACATTTTATTATGGACTATCCCAGAAAGAAGGATAAGCACGTGTGTAAGATGAGAGGCGAGGCGAGGCGAGGCGAATGTGGTTTTATGGTCGAGTGATGACCCTAGTGATGTTTATTGAAAGTAAACATAGTTATTATATGTGCATCCGTGTGTAAACCTTTCTGCATGTGTATGATTGCTTAATTTTGTTGTATGGCTATATATACATTTCAATGTAATTTATATGTACATTTGCATGAATTTGATAGCAATTTAATTACTTGATAGTAATTGTTTGCATGCACAGTGAGTTAAGATGCATTAGCAGTGTGTTGTATATCTATTAGCGAGATGGAGTATAGATGCCTAGATGTATATAGGTTGTTTGTACCAGGGATGTAGAGTGTGACATTTGAATCACGAGTGAAGATGTGATTAAATGTTGAAATCATTCATCTGTGAATAGACTCTCATCGGGAAGATTGTGAGGGGGGGACTTCTATAACTTCTGTTAGGTGGATACCCATTATTCACTTAGGTTGTGAGAAGTGATGTGGTGATAGATGATTATCCCAAAGACTTAAGATCTATAGAGGTCTACCAATTAGATATGAGTTGAGTGATCAGTCTAATGAGTATGGTGGGCGATGACATGAGATATATGTTCTCGAGGTGCGAGTAACACTGAATGAGATAGGATTAAGTGTTGTGAGATCTTTTTGTAGGATCATTTATGCATTTGTTGCATACGTATTTTGATAGATTGACTTAGTGTTAATTTGTTATTTTGTGTGAACGTATTTTGAAAAGATCTGTGGGTTATCCTATGTTATATCTCTATCGCATGATTATTTTCTCTTGATGGTTTACAATTATTACCTGCTTCTACTTGTTATTTTACCTTAGCCCTAGTAAGTACATATAGCATGTATAGTATAGGTTTTAGGTTCGAAACATGAGGTAAGGTCTGGATTCCAATTTTATTGATTTGCCTTGATTATGCAAGCATTAATATTGTGTATTTTGATTTCTTGCAAGATGATTGGGTATTAAGGTAGAGATTTGTTAGGTTTTAATACCCAATAAATATCAGGCTATGATGTAAATTTTGGATTGAATTATTACCAAAAACCAAATTCAAAGGCTCAACCCAAAAATAACGTGAGCCATTAGAAGTAACTTTAATAATTAATGTTGCTCACGACCCATATATATTACCTCATTGATGAATTTGAATCTTGGCCCATTTAACCCTTTATTGGTCCAACTAAAACCCAACATAACTTAAATATATGGTGTCTTTCCCTAGCCAATAAATGTGTGATTTTTTTATGAAAAAAAGAAAATGTGGTTGTTCTTTCTTGCAAAAACCGACAGCCATAGTTGAGAGATAAAATTGGTGGCTTCCTTGGTATTTTTGGCCTCTTTTTGTCCCTCTTTCATTGCTTTCTTCTTATACTTTTGTGGTTTACAAATTATCACCGTTATCTTGTCCTTGTAGGTGAGATTGATGAGTAATCGAGGTGAATACATTGGTAGTGGATTGGAGCCGTTTGGATTGGTTGGTTGTTAGAGAATATTAACTTGAAACGGAACCCCAAAAACATCGTTTTGGTGACTTTTGAGCGAGCTTCCACGACAAGAAGATGTGGCCATTCTGCATTCACAGGTCTTTAGGCTATTTTTTCTTTATTCGTATTGTACATAAGGTAGTATCTCTCCGATTTAATGTTTTTTGTCATTTGTACTTTTTTGATTGTCAGGTTTGTATCCTCCTTCTTTTTATTTATTCGCGTTCCATTAATATCAAGATAAGGAAATTCGAACCCCCTTTGTTCTATCTTAGTGTACCTTGAAAAATAGATTAAGATTGTGATTTATGGTGATTTAATAATAAAAAATGGCCAATAACTTCCATACAAAATTAGGGTAAATAAATCTAGAGACAAACCCTCTATTTATAAAGGAAATTTTAGTTTCTATATATTAAATGGGATTATAAATAACTTCATTCCAAATACGAAGCAAAAAAATCTATTTTATGTGGATAGATAAATATAAATTATATTCTAATTGAAATACCAATTCTTAAGAATCTCTAACCTCACATTGAATTGTCCAAAGCTTCCAAATAGGATTTCTTCCACGTCTCTTGCAAATTGAATAATGAGCCTATGCCACAATGTCACATCTTCAATCCTCTTGTTCATTCCACTTACAAAATGCTTGGTGAACCTTTTCTTCTACGATCCCAATTCTTAAGACTAAGATTCAACAAATGCTACTATAATGAATATACACAATTGGAATCAATAAATTCTAAAAATTTAAAATCAGTCCATGCTGAACAACCTTGCTATAAATTATGCCGCAACCTGTCGGCTTGACTTTTCTAGGAATTCATAAGTCATCGACATAAATTTTTTACCACATACCTTGCATCAATGTCAAGAAAATACCTTGTTCGAATTTATGAACTTCCTAGCAGCTACACATCCTTTATCAAGTCAATGAGGACAACTACCTTAAGACCTAACTATGGATTTTTCTTGCCCATTGGTGATCCAACTTAGGGCCACTACATTCATTCGACGACAAAATTGAGATCCTTCTTTTGCATTCACATAACGAAGTTTAGGGCCTGACTACTATATCATTTGTAGGGAACTGGGGTCCATCCCAAAAGGCAAACCGATTAAGTGGAGCATCAAATCCCTTATACGTCCATTTATCCCATGTCTAATCGATTGTTAGACTTTTATGTTAGATGACATCCAATTTATTTGTCAGAATCGTGTGTGCCTTGCACATGCCTTATTTCTTAAGGGAAAATTTTGTCTATACAGATTCTAGGTATTTTTCGCATCAATATTATTCTCTCACTCTTTTCCTACGTTTAGATAATGTTCGTAAACGTCAAATCATTTTTTATCCACAAATTTATGGGACCCATAAGTAATACCTACTTATCCGCTACTCATTTCTACTTATTTATAAGTTAAACTATTTATAAACACTTGTGAAACATGCTTCTTATATAAGATATCTATACATCCATATGTGGTCAGTCTCATTCTCTAAGCATAGCCTAAAACCTAAATCTGAAATGCCGCTGAAGAGCATGAAGAGTTCTCTATATTAGATGGAGGAAAATGTAGAAGAAACTTGTGTAAATAGGGAGAAATACTATATGCAGGGAGAAATTTAAGAGATGGGAAATGGGCAAGGGCAATCAACGTTCAAGATGTTGAAGAAGGTGACTTGCATAAAAGATCTTGGAAGCGTTTGGTAGACCAAATGATAATTCAAGACAATGGAATTCAATATCCAACTATTGGACAATGGTTAATAATTCTAGACGCTACTGAAGGTTTCAACTTTCACATGCTGAGCTTCCTTTTGACTTCCTGGTTAGGTGTTCTAAACATATTTAGACTCAAGTATCACGAAACTTAAAAGAGATACTTACCTTGTTTTACATGAAGAGACCATAATGTTAGCACGAAGATTCTTGAACTTATATGGAGCTTTTGGTTGGGAGGGAGGGGTGAGGACTCGTTTGATTGCTTTAATAGGCGTGGAAGGTGAGAGATGAAATCGAACTTCATTTAGATAATGTGAAGTTATAAAGCAGTTATACTTAGAAACGTAGTGAATAAAGAAGGGAAGAATTGTTTAAAGCATGGTTCCTAGTGTACCTCATTGTTTAAAGGGAAGAATTGAATATTGGATAATGATTTGTTTACCTATTTTAGTTAACTTATTTTAGGATATGTATATTCTGTGATTTGCATTCTTTCCAGAATTATTGCTCTACTATAACTAGTGTAGCTTGTTATAGTAAATATCCAAGGGTCATTAGAATTTTACTATCATTACAAAACCCTAAACTAGGGTTGGCCATGCAAGTCTGTATGTGTATATAAGCACTCTACTTCTTCATTAATAACAATGAAAAATTTATGGTGTCAGAGCCATACGCTTAACAAGCTTTGATTGTGGCCTCAATGGAATCATCCAACATAGACTCTACCAACCAAACACTCAGCAACACCAACCCACCACCTCTACCCTTTCCCACAGTCCCAAATCCTCCCATTGTCTCAACTACTCATCAAACTTACCTCAACAAATGTTCCTGCATGGCATATCCAATTCCACAGTCTACTTGTTGTCTTTGATCTTCTGGGCTTTGTCGATGGCACCATTCCCGGTCCAGTGCAATCCACCACTCTCAACCCCAAGCACATACATTGGATCCGACAGGATAAACTTCTTCTCAATGCCATCGTCAGCTCTCTCTCTCTCTCCAAATTTGGTTTCCTTTATTGTCGTAGCACGAACATCACGTGAAGCATGGGTTACCATCAACAACACTTACGCTAGACCCTCACGAGGGCATATTATGCACCAAAAAAATGCTTTCGGCAATCTGCAAAAGGGAGATGCTACTATAACTGAATATATGCATGGGGTTAAAAGCATTATTGACAATCTAACCCTTATGAATTCTTCACCTGATCAAGATAAATTGGTCCTTCACATCCTTCACGGTCTTGGCTTCGAATACAATGGACTGGCAGAAGCTATTCTTCCTTGTGATACATCAATCACGTTTGATGAGTTGCACCAAAATTTTGTTACCGGGGAAGCTCAACTCCAACCTCAATCTTCTGTCTCTTCCTCTCCCTTCCAACCAATCACTGCCAATCTCGCCTCTCAAAATCCCTTCACCATACGGCCAAACCACCCTCTTTCCAGTGGATTTCGAACCAACTACATTCCCCAACAACGTCCCTTCTCAAATAATTTCTAACCTCGTAACAACTATAACACAAACTATACACCTCGACCGTACCTTGGCAAGTGCTAACTCTGTGGGAAATCTGGTCATTCTACTAAACGATGTACTGCCTATCGTTAATCACCAGTCATCTCAAACCCAAGTTCTACCCAACAGCCGTGACATTACCAAGCAAATCTCACCATCTTGTCCACTGCTACGTCTTCTGAAGAATGGCTTCATGACTCTGGCGCATCTCATCACATAATCAATGATCTTAGCAATTGTAGACTCCACTCCAACTACTCTGGCCCCGATGATGTTCAGATTGGTAACGGTAATGGTTTACACATCACTCACACTGGTCGTGCTCGTGATACATCAATCACGTTTGATGAGTTGCTGGAAAAACTTGTTACCAGGGAAGCTCAACTCCAACCTCAATCTTTAGTCTCCTCATCTCCCTTCCAACCAATCACGGTCAATCTCGCCTCTCGAAATCCCTTCGCCACACGGTCAAACCACCCTCCTTCCAGTGGATCTCAGTCCAACTACACTTCCCAGTAATGTCCCTTCTCAAACAATTTTCGAACCCGTAACAACAGCAACACAAACTATACGCCTCGACTGTACCTTGGCAAGTGCTAACTCTGTGGGAAATCTGGTCATTCTACTAAACGATGTACTGCCTATCGTTAATCACCAGTCATCTCAAACCCAAGTTCTACCCAACAGCCGTGACATTACCAAGCAAATCTCACCATCTTGTCCACTGCTACGTCTTCTGAAGAATGGCTTCATGACTCTGGCGCATCTCATCACATAATCAATGATCTTAGCAATTGTAGACTCCACTCCAACTACTCTGGCCCCGATGATGTTCAGATTGGTAACGGTAATGGTTTACACATCACTCACACTGGTCGTGCTCGTGATACATCAATCACGTTTGATGAGTTGCTGGAAAAATTTGTTACCAGGGAAGCTCAACTCCAACCTCAATCTTTAGTCTCCTCATCTCCCTTCTAACCAATCACGGTCAATCTCGCCTCTCGAAATCCCTTCGCCACACGGTCAAACCACCCTCCTTCCAGTGGATCTCAGTCCAACTACACTTCCCCGTAATGTCCCTTCTCAAACAATTTTCGAACTCGTAACAACAGCAACACAAACTATACGCCTCGACTGTACCTTGGCAAGTGCTAACTCTGTGGGAAATCTGGTCATTCTACTAAACGATGTACTACCAATCGTTAATCACCAGTCATCTCAAACCCAAGTTCTACCCAACAGTCATGACATTACCAAGTAAATCTAGACATCCAGTCTACTGCCACGCATTCTCAAGAAGGCTTCTTGACTCTAGCGCATCTCATCACATAACCAATGATCTTGCCAACCTTACACTCCACTCCAACTACTTTGGCCACGATGATGTTCAAATTGGTGACGGTAATGGTTTACACATCACTCACACTGGTCAGACTCATATTCACTCCCGTAACTCCAAGTTTATTCTCTCTAATATTCTCTGTGTTCCCCAAATAGCTCGGAATTTAATTTATGTTCTCAATTCTGCTTACAAAACAATGCTAGTATTGAATGTTTACCTCATGCACTCCCATTCAATTTTATTGCACCACTGACCTCCTACTCCACTATCTCCACCAACCTTGACACCGGTATCTCCACTTAGGTCCCAACCCCAAAATCTTACGACATTTAGTATCTAGCAAAATTTTATCTTTATCATTGTTCAAACATTCGTTATCTAATTGTAATTTATGCGATTGCAATAAAAGTCATAAATTGTCATTTTCCAACTCTATTGTGTCCAGTTCTGCTACATTACAGATTATTTTCTCTGATTTATGGACATCTCCCATCGTCTCTACCGAAGGATACAAATAATATGTTGTGTTTATTGATCATTTTACAAAATATGTATGGCTTACCCCTTAAAGAAAAAATCGAACGTTCATGACACCTTTATTCGTTTCCATAGCCTTGTCGAAAAAATTTTAATGCCACCATTACCACGTTCTTCACGGACAATGGTGGTGAATATATTGCTTTCACCTCCTACCTTTCGAAAAACGGTATCACTCATCTTACCACTCCTCCTGCTTTCACCTCCTACCTTTCGAAAAACGGAATCACTCATCTTACCACTCCTCCTCGTACACCGAAACACAATGGCTATGCCGAACGGTGACATCGCCATATTGTCGAAACTGGTTTGGCACTTCTCCACCATGCCTCATTTCCCTTGCATCTTTGGCCTTATGCGTTCACCACAGCCACATATTTGATTAACCGCCTCCCTAAACTCAACCTTAACTATCTCACCTCTTATGAAAAACTCTACCACTTTCCCCCATATTTTTCCAAACTACGGGTGTTTGGATGCCTTTGCTACCCTTGGCTACGCCCGTATAACTCACACAAACTTGAATCTTACTCCAAGAGATTTTTTTTCTTCGTTATAGTCTCTCCCAGAGTGTTTACTACTGCCTTGGTATTCATATTGGTCGTGTGTATACAAGTCGTCATGTAAAATTTGTCAAACATATTTTCCCCTTCACTACCTCACCCTCTTCCCCTTCAACCACAGAAGCCGGTCTCCCTTTCTTTTCATCTTCGCCCTTGGTTACTGGTTTAGATGGCTTAAGTTATGGTGTGCGTACTCAACCCCTAGTCACTGCACCCATTGGTTTGGACTTCGTCTTTGCTCCTTCTCCTTGGCCATCCCCAGTTTTTGGCCCCAATTCCCCAGACAACTCTATCCCTCCGTCCTCTTCACCATTCTCGACCATCGCACCTAACTCCCTGTCTGACTCCATCCCAATCCCCAATCCCATTGCTCCCAACATCTCAATACTAACACCCCCGTCCACAGTCCTTCTTCAACAACACTACCTCCCTCGTCTACTCATCTCACTCCATCACCCAACACCCCTGTACATATACGACCCACTCGAAGCCTTGCACAACTCCTCCACTCTCCTCATCCGTTCACTCCTGAGCGGTCCAACCACCCAACAGTCTATCTATCTCTCCAACCACCGATGATTCCACTGCTCCACTTTCCTATTCCACTCAGCCGATCGTACCACCTTCCCCTCCATGTTCCCAGTCCCTCCATCCAATGTTTACCCGAAGTAAAGCTGTTCACCATGCCTCCACTACACCCTGCCAACTCCCTCGAGAACCAATCACTGTCCACCTTCCCCTCCATGTTCCCAGTCCCTCCATCCAATGTTTACCCGAAGTATAGCTGATCACCATGCCGCCACTACACCCTGCCAACACCCTCGAGAACCATTCACTGTCGTCCAGGCCTTGAAGGATCAGAACTGGCGTTATGCTATGTGTGATGAGTAAAACGCCCTTATCAAAAATGGCACTTAAGACTCTTGTGCCTTATGACTCCTCTCAAAATGTTATTGGTTGCAAATGGGTCTTTCGTAATAAACGGAAAATGGATGGGTCAATTACGTATGTCGTCTACAACGGTCTCTTTATGGCCTTAAATAGGCTTCTCGTACCTAGTACTCTGAATTCAAACATTTTCTCGTTAGTATTTTATTTCAAATTCCAGGGCCGATGCATCCCTAATTTTTCTCCGCCAGCGTTCTATAGTAATTTTCTCCTGGTCTACGTTGATGACATTATACTCGTTGGTAACTCCTCATCTGCTATGGCCACTTGTGTTCAGAAACTTGCTGACCGGATCTCTATTAAGGATATGGGTGATCTTTCTTACTTTCTTCGCATGGAAGTCATTTCTAGCCTACATGGTCTCTTTCTCTCACAGCACAAGTATATTCTTGATCTCCTAGACATAACGGGTATGTCTTCATCCAAGCCAGCTGTTAGTCCCATACCGACCTCACACATCCTTGCTCTGCATGAAGGTGAACTAATGGCCAATCCATCTAATTATCATTTAGTACTTGGTGCCTTACAATTCTTGGCATCGACACACCCGGACGTAGCCTTTGTTGTCAACAAACTTTCTCAATTTATGCACTCTCCTACATCAGTACACGGGTCCGCCCTTAAACATTTATTATGGTATTTGCATGGGACTCTTGATCATGGTCTTCTATTTCAACGGAATTCCCCGTTTTCTCTTCACGTATTCTCTAATGCTGATTGGGGTTGCAACATCTCCGACAGAACCTCCACTGGTTCTTATATTGTTCTTATTGGCTCTAATCAAATCTCCTGGAGTTCTAAAAAGCAGAGCACTGTTGCTTACTCTTCAACAGAGGCTGAATACTGATCCATTGTTGTTGCAACTGCCGAAATCACCTGGCTTCAGGCTCTCCTTCATGAGATTGGCTACACATTGCCTACCGTTCCTATCATCTCTTTTGATAATGTCGGGGCCACCTATCTGTGTGCTAATCCAGTATTTCATTCTCGGATGAAACATATTACTCTTGACTTTCACTTTGTTTGTGAAAAAGTTCAAACTGGCAAGCTTCATGTCATTCATGTTTCTGGCTTTGATCAATTGGCTGACAGCTTAACAAAGCTAGTTCCTAGCTCCAAACTCTCTAGCATTTGGTCCAAGATTGGCGTCCGTTCGTCCTCCATCTTGAGGGGGCGTATTGGATAATGATTTGTTTACATATTCTAGTTAACTTATTCTAGGATATGTATATTTTGTGATTTGTATTCTGTCCAGAATTATTGTTGTACTATAATTAGTGTAGCTTGTTATAGTAAATATCCAAGGTCATTGGAATTTTACTATCATTAGAAAACCCTAAACTAGGGTTGGCCGTGCAAGTCTATATGTGTATATAAGCACTCTACTTCTTCATTAATAACAATGAAAAATTTTAGCCAACTATTCTTTAGTTTCTTTATTGAAAATGAACATTTTTAGTTTTAAACTATAATTAAAATACGAACTCAACCAAACTATTTTAAATTTGAACTAAACCAAGGATTTTAAAAGCGATTTTGATATAGTTCTCAAATTTAAGAATTTTTTCTTATATCCTAGCTTATTCCATCTTGTAAAATTTGATGTTATTTCTTTGAAGACGTACAGATGATTGATTTACTTGTTGACAGAGCAACAACCCTACTACAAAATTGGTCGATAAGGTTTGGTGTTTTAGGGATATAATCAATTGGGATTAGTGTTTTCAGAATATGGAGTGGGGAAATATGGCGAGATAGGATAGGTCAAGCGAGAGAGAAGGTTCGGGTTCTGCTTTTCGGTTGCAATTGTTTTAGAGAGATGAAGATGAAAAGAAAATTCTTTTTCCTTTTATTACTTTCTTATTTTCGATGAAGGGAAAGAGGTATTTATGTTGTTTATTTCTTTTCTTACATTTAATTAGAATTGAATAATCGAGAAACGGAATTTCTTTTAAGAACTTGTTTCGCACGGGTAATCGCTAACAATTAAAAGGAAATTCAGACGATTGTGTAAGGGACAAACCTCTTGAGACAAATTCCCAAAAATGGGTGCTTTATTGATGAAAGTTACAACTAGTAATAAACAGAATGCCTCTAAGGGGCACAAGTAGATGAGTACTGAAAAGAGATAATTAAAGTTAATCTAAAAAATTGAAATTATATATTCTATGTTTGAGAGTGTTTGATTTGGGGTCTTTTCTCTATGTCTATTCTTTACTTTTATATTCTCATGATGATTTCTTCGTGTCAAATCGTTTGGAAACTACTGCCCATTTTCTTCATGGTGGCTAACTTGTCGTGCAACTGTCATCTCTAACTGCTGCCATTACTCCTTGTTGTTCAACTGTCTTCAAATTGGCTCTTTAAATCATGGAATGTGATAATCGGCTTGATAAATTTTCAGTAACTGCTATTCTGGATAACCATAATATCTCATGTATTAAGATTTTGGGAGACTCGAAGGTTCGAGCGAAAACGAGGTTGTCACTCTAAGCGATAGTGAGGCACTCCATTCGTCCAAACTCTGGGTGTCATGCAGACTTGTGCGATGATGTTATTATGTTCGTGGACTTCCTCTGCATTTACCAATAACTTCATTTGGGCCTTTATCCTGGACTCTCCAATTGGGCTTCACTTTTAGGCTATTCAATTTGGACTGTATTTTTAGTGTGTCAACAGAACTATGATGTTTTCAAGGCACAAAATTTTTTAATGGTGAAATTGGACCAAATGATGGAAAGGATAAGTGTCATGATTACAACAATAGTCTTGAATTCGCATACTCTCAATACACTGGGTACATTTTTGCAATTAGTGCAAATTTATCTAGGAAATATCTAATCCACATTTAGATAACATGTGAAATTAATTGATCTAAAGATGTGGTTGTGACCTTATAAAAACATTTGTGGTGCCTTATTCACTAATCGTAATATGACAATTTTGGTTCACCTTTACTTATCGCGTTTAGATTTGTGTAGAAGACTTGGGGACCATTTGTACAATCATTGCAAATAAGTCTAGGAAATATTGAATGTAATTTAGATAACCTAGGATACACATCGATATAAAAATGTGGTTGAAAAACTTTTACATTTGTCTCAATTATATGATGATAACGAAGACCTTTTAAAAGCTTTGTATCTACTCATTATTAAAGATGAAGGACAACAAAACTAAAACCTCACTTACTAAAATTTTGGATCACTCAGGATTGTAGTGTTTAGATTTGGACAAAAGACTTGGGGACCATTAGTGCAATTACTATAAATTAGTCTAGGAAATATCAAATCTAAAATTTATGTAACATGTGGTTGGAAAGATTTTACACTTGTCTCAATTATGCAATGATATGAAACCTTTTAATATAAGTAAAATTCATTCGTAAATAAAAAAAAAAAAAACCATTTACAAGTAATCTATATGTAAATCATTCACTTAATGTTAAATAACTTATTTAGTAAATAAAACTTTACTAATAAGTAAACATTGATGCATAAGTACACTTACAATTAAAAAGTAAAACAATTCACTTATAAATAAAATGTTTGGCTAAAAGTAAAAGATCACTTGTAAGTACAAATTACTTGTAAGAAAAGAATGACATATATGTCCAAAATTATTTATTCCTAAGAAATTTATTTATGATTAAAAAATATTGTCAATAAATTTATTTATGATTAAAAATGTATTTATACATAAAAATATTTAAAAAGTATTTATTCATAAAAATATTATCAATATTTCTTTATTTTTTAATACTTATATTTTTTCTAATTAAAATAATACATCATAATCCACATTAATACACATCTCTCTAATTATATCCCTTCTTATTCTATTCTCCTAATGGAGTTGGCGGAGTATTGGATCTAAATCTCAGTCATGTTTATCAAGAGACAAATACAGTAGCCGATTCTTTAGCAAGGTCGGGTGCGAATGGTTGTTCTCAATTTGTTTCTTATATCAAGGATTTGCTTAAAGCTACTATCGGTTGTATTGTCTTAGACGCAAGCGAAATTCCTACTTTTCACTTTCATTAATTGTATCCACGGTTTTTCTCCGCCATAAGTGAGGGTTCCTAATAAATTTAGCTTTACTTCAAAAAAAAAAAACAGCATTTGCAAGGAACATACATTTTTATGGTGAAATTGGATGGTAAGTGGTATGATTAAAACGATTGTCTCAAATTCACATATTCTCTATACAGTGTGATAACATGTGATATTCATAGAATAAAGACAGGGTTTGAAAATTTTTCATTTATCTCAATTATATGATATGAAAAGACCTTTCAAAAGAAATTATGGTTCCTCATTAATGATCAAGGACAATTACTAGACTTACGACAAATTTTGTTCACTTATGATTTCAGTGTTTAGATTTGGACAAAAGACTTGGGAGACCATTTGTGCAATTAGTACAAATTTGTCTAGAAAATATCTAGTCCCCTTTTTGTGTTTCTATTTTGGAGATTTTTGTTAAGGATTAATAGCATAAAAATCCCCTATAAATTTTTGTGCGAAAAACTTTCATGTTGTCAAAATTCGTATTATTTGTCGTTAAAAATAATAATAAAAAAATATCAAATTTGAAAAGGGATTAATTGTAATTTCAGTATCTAAACCGCTATTCTTTTATAAATTAAAACCAAAATTTTTGTATGTGTCATCTATTATGCCAACTTTTTAAAACTTTATTTTTCAACCCATCCCACTTCAACTTCTTCCCCAAAAATAAATAAATAATGTTCTCTTTTGTTTCTGGGATTTAGGGAAAAGAAAGAATGGGCAGTTTGTCCTCCAAAGGATGGGGAAGAAAAGAAAAAACTTGTGCGAATCTGTTCATGGAATTTGTTTGATACAATGTTGTAATTGGATTGACAAGACTCATTCTTGCTAACAAAAATTATTACGTACAAATTTGCAAATATGAAAACAGCCAAGGTTGAGAAGATTAATGTCAGCTTCAGATGCTGATGGGCCTTTCTGTTTTCCGGCGTACCTAGTTCGAGTGGACATTATTTTAGGTCATTTGTTGATTTGTGCATTTGTAAATAGAATTTGTGATTTTGTCTCTGTGCAAAATATTAATTGAACGTTAATTGGTTGTTGGGAAGAAAGAAAGTGGGTCGACACCAAATTCGACCTCCTCTTTTACACTTCCAATTAATTGTCTGGCCAATTAAGCTGCCATACGTATAATGAAAACTTTTTTTTTGTTTTTTGGTTCTTTTATATTTGGAGTAGAAGACGAAGTGGGGTGAGGTGAGGTAAAAAATAAAGTTTTAAAAATTTGGGATGACAGATGACGTATATAAAATTTGGATTTATTTTGTAAAAAATAAAAAGTTAGAATACATAAATTGCAATTTTTCTTTTTTAATTGTGGTATTTTCACTGTTTTTAATGACAAATCTAACGAATCAAACGACATGGAGTTTTTCGTACAATGAGTTTCAATATAGGGTTTTCTATGATTTTTGATAGATTTGGAATATATTGTATATGAAAATGTTTCACGAGGGTTTTCTGTTGTTAATCATTTTTTTCAAATTTTGTTGTATATGATATTGACTTTTTGAATAAAAGATAAAATAAAATAAAATGAGGCCGACAAGGTTTACTTTTGAGATTTTGAGTAGGTTAGATTTACCGTTCATCCAAATTGTCGATTTTACCCTCTATAGTTACATAATTTACTTTCATTATAGGACAAAATGGGCTAAAAAACAAAATGCCAAAATATTCATCATAGGACAAAAGGGACCCCACGACTTTTGAAAAAATCGATTTTTTTTTTCTCAAAAAACAAAGCCGTAGCTTGTCTAATCTAAAATTTAGATAACATATGATACACATTGATAAAAAAGATGTGGTTGAAAATTTTGTACACTTGCCTCAATTATGCAACAAAAGGAAAAGACCTTTTATACAAGTAAATATTCACTCAGAAATTAAAAATTAACTTACAAGTAAAAAATCCAACTACAAAAAATTCACTTACATATTAAAAAATTTATGCACAACTATACTTACAAGTAAAAATCTACTATGGGTTATGTTTGGTGTTGGTGCTCCAAACTTCAATTTTCGGGCTCAGAAACAACAACAGACACCACACGACTCAAGCTCAACCCAATACTTTCCTCCACCCGGTTGCCAGAAGTCTCACTCTTTTATTAACCCACAAATGATCAATAATGGTGGATACAATTAACCACAAAGGAAGGAAGATGAGAAGGAAGCAATGGTTTCACTCAAAACTCAAAGAACGGCTACACTCACAAAGAAAACACATTCCTTGTTATCTGATTAATCACGGATAATCAGGGATGAATCTTAGTGTTAGAAAATTAGACCACCCAAGAAAACCCATATCGAGTCTAACTTTAAATTTTAATATATCCAGCCTAACTTATAAATAGCTCATAAAAAAAATGTCTAACTTAAATATTATTTGAAAATGTATTACAGAGTTGAATAAACTTGTTATCTGATTAATATATATTTTAAGTGATAAAATCTCACGTCGACTAAAGATGAAAATTTCGACTAATTTATAGGGGTTTAGATTACTCATCTTAATAAGGTTAACATTTTAAAATGGAATCCCAAATTTTAACAATGAAAATAGGTTAACAGCAACATAAAACAATTTATTGTTACTTAATTCCACTTAGTGGGGAGTTTTGGAAAATGTGCATGGAATCTAGTAACATATCTATGGAGTGTGTGAAATTTGTGAGGAGCTACATCTATTTTTTAATCTAATTTTTCCTAGTCAGAAGATAATTCATATTGTACTTACTCCTAAGATCTGAAACTTCTCAAGCTCCCATCATAATCTCGGGGAAAAAAAAAAAATAAAATGGCCACACCATATTAGATTGTGGAAGTGAATGTGATGGCTCCTGTCGATACAACTGGAAATGGAAAAATAAAGTTGGCTTTGAGGCTTTGCTGCATTAGTGAAGGAGCTAGATAAGCCTTTGATATCCCTTCTCTATTTACTTAAGAGTTGGTTCAATCATTTAAAATTTTCTTTTACAGATACCTGAATTTTTATGTTATGTTTTTATCATAAACATAACTTTTCTCTTACAAAATAATATTTGCAAAGATTTTATTATGTTCTAAAAATAGAATACACAACATATATAAATGAAGACAAATAAATTAGACAATAACTATAAATTCTTGCAAAAATTATGATGCGACACTCTCTTTGTGGCGGAATTTCCATTGCCACAAAATAATTTGTGTAACAATTTTGCTCCTATTTGACAACCATTAAAATAATTTTCTTTTTCAAATGCATTTTCAAAACATATTCTCACAATAAAATATTTTGTGCATAAAACTAAAAGCTTTTCGTACTTTTCAATTTTACATTCAAAAATTACTATTTCAAAATACTTTCCCTGAAAAATTCATTTCAATTGTTGTCAAATGGGGGTTTTATATGTTGTAAAAGTAGAATACACAACATATATGTATCAAAAAATAAATTCGACAATAACCATTCATGGATGTACAAATGATGATGCGACATCCTTCTTGTTTTGCAGGGTAAATGTAACAACAAACACAACTTATTGCACAATGAATTATGCAATTAAAATTGAATAACTTAAAATATATTATGCGGCGAAACAAATTCATTGTTAAACAAATTATGCGACAAACAGGATTTGTTACAAAATGTACATTACTACATGCCCGTTTTGTTCAAAATGGAATATGTAGCAAACTTTATACGTTTACAATATTATTTGAAACAAACATATTTCTCGCTAAAACTTTCTAAAATGATTGTTTCAACAAATTGATTGTCTCCTTGATTAAAAAAAAAAAATGATAGTCCTGAATTTATAGATTCTCAATAAGTTGGGACCATTTTTGCAATTACACATTCAAAAAATTACTATTTCAAAACATTTTTCCCAAAAAATTCATTTTAGTTGTTGTCAAAATAGGGGTTTTATATGTTATAAAACTGGAATACGCAATAACTATACATCGATGTACAAATGATAATGGGACGTCCTTCTTGTTTTGCAGAATAAATGTAACAACAAACACAACATATTGCAATATTGCATAATGAATTCTACAATAAAAATTGAATATCTTAAAATATATTATGTGGTGAATCCAATTCAATGTTAAACAAATTATGCGACATACATGATTTATTACGAAATGTGCATTACTACATGCCTGTTTTGTTTCAAAATGTAATAGTTAGCAAACTTTATACTTTTAAAATAATATTCTCAACAAAATTATTTCTCGATAAAAATTTCTGAAATAATTCTTACGAAAAATTGATTTGTCCCCATGATAAAAACGATAACCCTGAATTTATAGATTCTCAATATTAGATTCTCAATAAGTTGGGACCATATTTGCAATTAGTGAAAATTAGTCTAGGAAATATCTAATATATAATTTGGATGACATGTTGTACTTATTGATATAAAGATGTGGTTGTAACCTTTTAGAAGAATTTATGGTACCTCATCCTCTTGTTCACTCATGATTTTCATGTTTCAATTTGGACGAAAGACTTGGGGGACCATTTATGCATTTAAGCAAATTTGTCTAGGAAATATCTAATCTAAAAGTTATATAACATGTGGTTGAAATTTTTTTTTTATATTTTTCTCAATTATGTGATGATATGAAGAGACCTTTATATAAGTAAAAAATTTACTCATAAATTTAAAAATAAAATAAAATCACTTCTAAGTAAAAAATCAACGTGTATGTAAAACATTCACTTCTAAGTTAAAATAATTTATTTAGTAAGTAAAACTTTACTAATCATTAAAAATTTATGCACAAGTACACACAAGTAACAATCTGATGAGTAAAACAATTTATTTATAAATAAAAGTTTTGCTGAAAGTCAAAATTTCACTTGTAAGTACAAATTACATCCAAGAAAAGAATGTGCTCATTAATATCTCACTACCTGTGTGCTTTGGTGAATTCTCCTCAACCAACATTCATGAATCAAGCATGACCCCTAATTTTTGTTGGGTCATGCCGTGCTAGATCATCAAAATATGAGGCTTGAAAATGGCCATGGCATGTGATAATTGCAATTAAGCGAATGGACAAATTACATTCTCAAGAGCCAGTCTTTATATGTCTCGTTTTCCCCTTTTCAAATACACACGAATTCATCTGAACAAACTATGTGCATGCATTTTAATTTTTGTTTGAGTCTTGGAGGTGGTATTGTTCAAACACTAAATCAGTTTGTCGAAATAGTACTCAGAATCTACTAGTTTTACCGTTGTAACCTGAGAAACAGACGGTTGATTTAAACCTCAAGCACAAACGGTGGGCAGACGAATATGTTTTAAGGAAATTATGTGTAACAGAGGCCTCGAGTTAAAAGTTTTATTGTTTAATTCGTTTTTTCCTTATTTGTTACTCATTTTTGCATATTAATATTTTGTTGTTCTCTTTAAATCTGTTATATATATTTGAATTTGTTATATTCAAAATTACATGCATAAAAAGGGTATGTGAAAATTCAGTGTTTAAATTCACTACATATACGGTATGCTCCAATTCGGTATATTGCATATAGGTATCAGTCTTGCATATACGGTATCTATCCTTCAAATACTATACTCAATGTGTAAATATGGTATCTAGTGCTGAAAAAATCTTTTCTAACATCAACATCTTATGCAAACCTGCACACATCAACACTCTCTTAAGCATTATATAAAGAGATATGAGCAGGGATTCTTCCATTAACATTTCACTAAAGCTGGCTTGAATCTCTTTCTCACTTTAACTCTCTCAGCAATGGAGTTCTCCATAAGGTCATTTGCAGTGGTGTCCCTCCTGTTGTTGGTTTCCGTATCCACTGGTATGAAATTTATTCAACCCCATAGCTTGTCAACTACTTTAATTAACCATACTACCTGCATGTTAATTTACCAAATATGAAATAACCAGAAAACTTTAATTTCATAGCAAAGCAATCGTATTTGTTTACGTTGGAGTGTATTATGTATTAATCAGTGCTTGTGTATCCTTTACTCTTTTCTTGTGTTAAGCAGCAATGGGTGGTCGTCTCGTGGTGGATGCTCAAAAATGTGACTTGAATCTTTGTAAAATACAGTGCTCACTTCTGGGTAAGCCAGCATGCTGCCCAGGACCATCTGGCCCGTGTCGTTGCACAGCAGCTTGCCCACGTACTATGAGTGGTCCTCTTGTGGTGGATGCTCAAAAATGTGACTTGAATCTTTGTAAAATATAGTGCTCATGATGCAGGAGGGTCCGAATCAGATGCTGAGTTGTCAGATAACACGTTAATGACTCTAAGGTATCACGAGTTGGCCAATCGGGGCAAGGATGGCAAGTGAGCGCGTAACTTTGGCAATTAAGTCGTGTTTCGGTAATTTGGCCATAACTTTGGCTACGGTTATCAGAATCGCGATCATGACCACAATCCGGAAAGCTCGTTTCGGCGCGCACGTCGTGGCCACCCAGCTATGCTCGGTGTGTGCCGTTTTCATCCTCAAATTCAACTGTTTTCCCTTCCGAATTGCTATTTTAAGTTATTTTTTGCTATTTTTGGTAATATTTCGATTGCACGTTAGGAGATGATTTTTAACCCGATTTGGGCTAGATTTTTTGCAGAATACTTATTTTATTCCATATTTTCGTTTGGCGTGATTTTTGGAATTTTGCCATTTTTGGTAAAATTCGGATTTCGGCTATAAAGTCCGGCTTGTGGACTTATTTTCATCATTGCGTGTTATAATAAAATTCTATAAATTTCAGAGACGTTTTCTCTGTGTTTTTTTTTTTGCATTAATCTTGTGTTCTTCCCTGTGAATTTGCTGGTAGAACTAGCCTGTAGAATAATCACTATTCTGCCCGACGTCAGCTCACTTCTGGGTAAGCCAGCATGCTGCCCAGGACCATCTGGCCCATGTCGTTGCACAGCAGCTTGCCCACATACTATGAGTGGTCCTCTTGTGGTGGATGCTCGACGTTGTGACTTTGATCTTTGTCAAAAATATTGCTCGCTTCTGGGTAAACCAGCATACTGCTCAGGACTATACGGCCTGTGTCGTTTTTCAGCAGCTTGCCCATGTATGTAAACGAAAAACTTAATAACATGTTGCCTTGCAGATTGAATCTGGCAAGACAAAAAAGCTTCTTATGTTTGCACTAAATTTTCCCCTCATGAATTGCAGACTCTGCTAAAAAAGAAATTACTGAGGAGGTGATGGCTGATGCAAAAGTCGAAGAGCCTTTCATCAAGGAGGTAGTAACCGCTTGATGCATTGCTGCAACAGCGGAAGAATAACATTACTTATCTATCTATGAAGCTGGTTGAGTTAATAAACTTGTAGATCTCTACTTGGAGACTACATTAAACTGGCTATAATTAAATAAACTGTAGTCTTTGCTTGACGCTACATTGTGGAAGTGTACCGTCTTTAATTATAAGTACTATGTTATGGAATAATTTTTGTTGTATTCTTTTAGTTTTTATCAAATTGATATCTGCACTAACATCAATACAATCTAAGTACCGCACTTCCAACTAATTTAGTCCCTATTTGGTCCAGCTTAAAAGTGATTATAATTTGAAGTTGAAAGATTTTTGTATTTTGACTCAATTACGTGGAATTAATCAATAACAAGTAACAAGTTAATTATTGTTTCTAGATGATTCAAAGTACGTTGAAAAGTTAACTCAAAATATTACAATTCTTTCAAAAATACCATTGTTCAAATTCGAATAATATCTATGTGAAAAATGCGTCGCAACTTGTAAATGTTCAATACTTTCACTCTTTTGACTTCTAATTGTATTACATTGATCATATATAATCTTCTTGAACATCTTTAACTTCTCCAAGGACTATACCACGAATCCTAAACTCTTTTGACATTAATTATAACTTAATTACTTTTGTTTCTTTTGTTTTCTAACATTTAATTAGAAGTGAATAATTCACCGACAAAATTGCTTTCAAGAAACAAGGCTTGTGCAAGGAGCGGACGTTTTTATGGTGAAATTGTATGGCAAGTGATGGAGAGGATGAATGAAAATTAGTATAGGAAATGTCTAATCTAAAATTTAGATAACATGTGATACTCATCCATATAAAGACGTGGTTTGAAAAATTTTATATTTATCTCTAATATATGATATGAAAAGACTTTTCAAAACCGATTATGTTACCTTATTTGCTGATCGTTAATGATTATGAACAACAAGATGGGACTTAATTCACTTATGAAAATCTATGTTCACTTTGGATTGTCATTTTTAGATTTGGATAAAAGAATTGGAACGCTATTTGTGCAATTAGTACAAATTTGTCTAGGGAAATATCTAGTCCCTGACTGATATTTCTATCTTTGAGTTTTTTTTTTTTTATCAAGATTTGCTGGATATGATACTGACTTTTGAAATAAATTAAGAAACGAGGCTGACAAATTTTCCGTGAGTAAGTTAGCGATGGCAATAGCCGGCTCATCCCTATTGCCCACGAGCTTGGCTTGTGGCATCATTTTGAACGAGCAGAGCTTATGTTCAGCTTGACCCTCGAGCTCATGGCTCATCCTCTTTTATCCGAGTTTGGAATCAATTACTTAAATTTTGAGTAGGTAGAGTAGAAAATTGTACGCGAACAACTTGCTGCATGTATAATTTTTCTTTAAAAAAATTAAAAAACTAAAAATAGCATTATAAAATAACATTTTTTATTAATATAATTAAATTAAATATCACTAACCTGACAACACGCAATTTCAACATACTTATCTTGCTGTCGGAAATGAGGAAGCGAGTAAGAATTGTAATTCTTATGTGAAAAAAGTGTTAAATGGGTAGGATATTTTTAAAGTGAAAAATAAAAAACGAAGAGCCAAACGAGTCGCTTGAACTGTTTACCACCCCTAGAAAGTTGAGTAGGATAATGGATAGATATATAGTTCATCCAAATTGTCGAGTTTACGTTCATGTAATTCACTTTATTTGAGGTCAAATTTTATTTAAAACTTGCTTTCTTTGGTGCGACAGTAAAATTCAACATTTCATTAAAAAGGACAAAGCGTCATATTAGAGAAAATAGTTCTAGGGCATAATATAAAATTAAAAAATTCATCTACGTTAAAAAAATTTCTTTAGTTAGAAAATTTTGTGCACTTATTTAAATTTTGGTTCACTCATGATTGTTCTGTTTAGATTTGGACCATTTGTGTAAACACTGAAAAATAATATAGGAAATATCTAATCTAAAAATTTTATAACATGTGCTTGGAAAATTTTTATATCTGTCTAAATTATGCAATGATATGAACAGACCTTTTATATAAGTAAAAATTTACACATAAATTAAAAAAAATAATAACTTACAAGCAAAAAATTTACCCATTTAAAACATTCACTTCTATGTTAAATAATTTATTTAGGAAGTAAAACTTTACTAACAAATAATTTTTTTTGCATAAGTTCACTTAAAACTAAAAGTCTACAACGAGTAAAACAATTAACTTATAAATTAAACATTTGGTTAAAAATAAAATAGAATACTTGTAATTACAAATTTTTATAAGAAACGAATGACTTATAAGTCAAAAATTAATTATACACGAAAAATTAATTTATGATTAAAAAACAATTTATAAAAATATTGTCAATAAAGTTATTTTTGATTAAGCGAGTATTTATACATAAAAATATTTTCAAAAAATTTTAAAACTTTTTAATACTTGTATATTTTTCTAATATGGTATAATACCGAATATCGTACTAAAATAATACATCACAGTTCACCTTAATACAAATCTCTCTAATGCAAATCCTCCCTATTCTGTTATCCTCATCCTACACTTTGTACCAACATGCCATAAATTTCCTTCAATAATGTTGGCGGCCTATAATTGTCTTACTGCCATTCCTTCCATCACTTTAGCTACCCTCATCAAAAGTGTTAGTGACACTACATCATTGAATCTCAAAAATGAGATATATGATGCTCTTGTTCATCACGACCTTTAGGTTAAAAAAATAGAAGGGCAAGGTTATGATGGTGCTAGTAACTTGGAACGGACTTAAAATGTTTTTCCCTTAAAGAATGTCCATATGATTACTACATCCACTGTTTTACCTACCGACTATAACTAACATTGGTTTTTGCAGTCAAGGATGTGATTTGTATTTGGAAATTCTTTTCTCATTTGGACAATATTGTTAATATTATTAGTTCGTCTTCTAAGCGCATTAATGTGTTGTAAACTGCTCAATGAAGGGCAGCTAATGGAGAACGACGATTTGGTAGGGGGGCCAATCGAATTGATAATTTTCAAAAATCAAGCTTTACTCGTTGGAGTTCACATTATGAATGGGTAAAAAGTTTGATATATAGGTACATTGCAACTTGCAAGGTACTTGAGTACCTTACTGTTTATTCTCCAAATGGAAGATTTAGTGCCGAAGTTCATGGTGTTTATGAAACCGTTACAAACTTTGAGTTTGTATTTTTCTTGCATTTAATGCATAAAATTTTGGGACTCGGCGATGTTTTTTTTGAAGTTCTTCAAAAAAATATCTCAAGACATCCCTACTGCTATTAGATTTGTGTCAACCACAAAAGGTATCCTTGAAAAATTTAGAGAATATGGTTGAAAAGAACGTCTTAATGTATTGAAAACTTTTTGCTCAATAACTGATATTGATATACCCAACCTAAATTCCTTTTATAAGATTGGTCATCCTCGTGAACAAGATACACTTGAGCATCATTACCACTTCAATGCTTTTAATGATGGCATATATTTCCAACTCATGGAGTTAAATACTAGATTTAATGAACTATCGATAGAACTCCTCTCTTTCACTATTGCTTTGGACCCTCGAAATTCTTTTGAGTCATTCAATGGGGATGATATTTACTTACTTGTAGAAAACTTCTATCCTTGTGATTTTTTTACAGTAAGAGCCCCGTTGTTTGAGGTTTTAGTTGCAACATTATGAGTATGATGTGATTCGTAATCCTTGTATCAAGTTCCTTCACTTTCCAAATTATGCATGCTTTTGGTTGGAAGTAGAAGGTCACATAATTACGTTATTCTCACTAGATTGATTCATCTTGTATTGACACTACCCGTGTCTATGATGATTACCAAATGAGCATTTTCGACAATGAAACGTGAAAAGACAGCAATTCGTAACAGAATGGAGGATGCGTTTCTTGCTGATTGTATGACACTCTACATCGAATGAGAATTTGCCGAGAAAATAGATGTAGATTATGTTATAGATGAGTTTTACGCCGTTAAGCTCGACGGACACAACTTCAGTTGGCAATGTTGTAATGATTTTTTTGTTACATACTTTATAAAAATTTGTGCTTATTTTAAATTTCAGCTCTCCCAAACTTAATTTTCAGGATCCGCCCCCGAGTGTTTGAACTTATTTACCACATTCACCATATAAGACATAACCAGAACAACTTTAATATCATAGCAAAGCATTCGTATTTGTTTGCGTTGGATTGTCTTATGTATTAAACTGTACTTGTATACTTTTTACTCTTTTCTTGTTTTAAGCCGATATGAGTGGTCCTGTTGTGGTGGAAGCTCGAAGTTGTGACTGGGATCTTGTCAAAAATATTGCTCACTTCAGGGTAAGCCATCATGGTGCCGAGGAACATCTGGCCCGTGTCGTTGCACTGCAATTTGCCCACGCATGTAAACATAACTTAATGATATGTTGCCTTGCATATTGAATCTGGCAAGACAAAATGCTTCCTTTTGTTTGCGATGGCTGGTGCAACAGACGAAGAGCGTTTCATCAAGGAGACAGTAATCCCTTGATGCTTTGCTGCAACAACAGGAGAATGGATTCTTTATCTATCTATTAAGCAGGTTGAGTTAATAAACTTGTAGATCTCTGTTTGGAGACTACATTGTGGAAATGTAACCATCTTTAATTACAAGTATTATGTTGTATATTTTAATAAACTTGGAATTGTGAAATGATTTTTGTCTTCTTTTTGTTTTTATCAAATTGAGATCTGCACTAATATCAATACAATCTAAATACCACATCTTCCAACTAATTTAGTCCTTGTTTCGTCCGGCTTAAAAAGTTAATTAAAATTTAATTCAAAATCAATAATTAATTATAATACATTTCATGAAATCCATACCTTTTTAACCTCATATTTTATCTAATTTTATTAGAATTTACTGAAAATCTGATTTTTATCTAAATCAAACTAGAGCTTAATGTGTTCGCCTATTGCAATATTTTTTTTTCTTTAATTTTAATAATATATGTTAATGAATGTGGTTGGTTTATCCCCTGAAAATTAAAAAAAAAAATTCAACAAACTTATCTCAATCAAACATAGGGAAAGTGCATTTGCAACCTAGAGGTTTGTTGAAATAACATTTGCTGCCTATACTTAGACAAGTATGTTTTGAAATAAATGATATCATTTATTAATTCAAGTTATTGTAAACTATATACTATTTACTATTTGATCATTATATCTCTACAACTCTAATTACATAATTATTATATTCCCTACCACCAATTCTTCTCTATATATCGGATTTTGATTTTCAATAAAATACACATATGCTTATTGAGTTCTTTAGGGTTTACACATATACTTTCTTTTCTTTTTCTCTCTAATTTATAACATATTACCAACATGAAATTCTAGTCAATTGAGTTAGCAAAACTTATTCATTTTTTTTACTCATGAATCTCCATTCGAGTTGAGATAGGAAAAACAATTTCTCTTATGTTGAAAGAAAGACGCAAAATTTTAGCAATTAAGGTCATGAAGAAACTCTCTTTTTTTCCTCAAAGAAAATATCAGTATTCTCTTAATTTCGAATTGTATAACAGAATAGTAAATATTGTTTTGTCTATACTAATTTTTGTACAATATTATAGAACAATATTGAATTATTATTATTCTTATAGAAGTAACAATCTAAATCAATAAACTTGAAGAATATTATGTAGCCAGTACTCTTGAAGAGATGAGGGATTCGTACGTTCACCTTATTTTATGGCGATTGCCCTATACTTGACACACAGAGCTGTGAGCCATTCTTGATCGGATCCTTCTCGCATGCAGACTTGGATTTTCGGACTTGTGGATAGAGACAAACTCCTTCATAGCAATTCACTACATCACCCATGGTATAGGATCATGGTCTATCCAAACTACTCTCGTACATATGAAACACCGTTTTTCTTTTGATAATGATGCTATTTTATACATCTATCGAGAGGAAACCAAGCTGCTAATTTACTTGCTTCAGATGGATGCTATCGACACTTCACCAGAAGTATAGCCCTCTTGACTTACCCCAATGACTAATGTCCTTTTAAATAGTGACAAATATAGCCTTGCCACGTTCAAAGGTCTCTGAGCTCTTTTTTTTTTTTTTTTTTTCCTATATAGTATAGGAGGTAGTATCTCTCCATTTAATGTTTTTGTCTTTTGCACTTTTGAATAGAAGTCAGTTTATGCCCTTCCACCTCATATTCGTTCATGTTCCATTCATATCATGGTAGAGAAATTCTAATCCCGTTCGTCATGTCTTAGCAAGGCTTGAAAAATATATTGAGACCGTGATGGTGATTTACTAAAAGAATAGCCCATATTTTATTGTACAAAATTGGATAAATAAATGCTGAGATAAACCTTCTATTTATAGGGACACAAAACGAAATTTTAGTTTCTATTTTATATAGATTTATAAATAGTTTCATTACAAATAGAAAGCTAAAAAACCTACTTTATGTGGACCATAATTCTTTATTAATATTCTTCAATTCACTTAGGAAAAGTTTGCATGAGTAATCAATAAATTCTAAAAATTTCAGATGGGAATTTGTGGACCATTCTAAAAATTCTAGCAGCGAAACATTCTTTATCATCGAGATGAGGACAACTGCTTAAGAGGCAACTATGGCTTTTTTCGTACGCATCATGATCCAACTTAGGTCGACTGCAAACTTGATATCCTTCTTGTGTGTTCACATAGCTAATTTAGGCCTAGCTCTTACACCATTTGTAGGAAATTGGTGTTCCATCCTAAAAGATAAACCTATTGAGTGGAGTATTAAAATTCTTTATATGTCCTTCATTTATCCCATGTCTAATCGATGTTGGACTTTGTTTCCATTTGCGCAATCGTGCCCATTTGAATCTTTTACTAAGAAAAATGATCATTTTCGTTAGCTGCCATCCAATTTATTTTTCAAAATGGTGTGTTTGCACGTGCCTTATTTCCTAATGTAAATCCTTGTCCATACAGATTCTAGGTGTTTCTGGCATCAACATTCTTCTCGCACTGTTTTCCTAGGTCCAGATAATGTTTATAATCTGTTTATAAACATCAAATTATTTTTAATCCATAAATTTATGGAACCCAAAAGTAATACCTACTGATTCACCACTTATTTTTATTTATTTATAAGTAAAACTATTTATAAATACATGTGAACCATGCTTCTTATATACTATGCCTCCCACTGCAGCCTCAGTCTCACTCTTTAAGCATAGCCTAAAACATAAATCCGAAATGCCACTGCCGAGAATGAAGAGTTCTCTATATCAGATGGAGGAAAACGTAAAGAAAAATGCCACTGACAAGAATGAAGAGTTCTCTATATTAGATGGAGGAAAACGTAAAGAAACTTACATATATAGAGAAATACTCTATTGAGTGAGAAATTTAGGAGATGGGAAACAGGACCGGGCAATCGACTTTCAAGACGAGGAAGAAGGAGACTCGCACAAAAGATCTTATAAGTGTCGAATAAAGATGAAAGCATAGATCAACTTATAAGGATTTGAACTACTACTCTTAATAAGATGGACCTTTTAAGATGGAATCGAACTCTTAGTATAGTATCAAAAGCCCATTAAGCACCAACAAATAATTTTATTCGATGAAGCTAAAAAACGAGCACACGAATTTCAAGATTGACACACTCAAAAGAGCCATCAAGTGGACATGTTAAGGGATAAAATTCCACATCAAGTACAGATGAAAACATAGATCAATTTTTAAGGGTTTGAACTACTTTTCTTAATAAATTAAATTAATCTTTTAAAAAGAAACTCCCAGTCTTAATAGTGAGCGTATGGTTGGCCAAATGATAATTCAAGACAGTGGAATTCAATATCCACTGTTGGACAATGGTTTCCGATTCAAGGCGATACTGATCGAGGTTCACATGCTGAGCTTCCTTTTAACTTCCAGATTCTCTAAATTGCACTATAGGTGATCTGTATATATATGGACTCCAGTGTAGCAAAACTTAAGGTCGATGCTTACCATGTTGTAGATTGACTGGCCATAAATGTTAGACCAAAGAATCTTAAACCTTTATGGAGTTTCAAAAAAAAAAAAAAATATACACACACCTCACTTGATTTATCTAGAAAATATATATAGCGCTATTGTTCCTATTGTATCTCGTTCTTTAAGTGAAAGAATTGTAAAATGCTACTTAGACCATCTCCAATGATTTACACCAAATTTAATGTAATTTTACACCGCATTTGGAGCAATTTGATGTAACCTCTCCAATGGTCACATCAAATTTTACTCCAAACTCGGTGTAGAGCATTGAATACGGTCTTACACCAAAGTTTATTTTAATTTAGTTAATTAAAAATTATATCACTACTAAAATCCTTAAATTAAAACTTATATTTAGTGAACTAAAATATTGCATTTATTAATAAATTCAAAAAACATTTAACATAATACCACAATTAAAAAAATTACATTCAATTTAAAAATAATTATTACTTATTATTTGATCAGAGTGTAAAAATAAATATTCGATATAAATAACCATTGCATTAAAATAATTATAAATAAATTAAAATCTATTAGTTCTAAATTATAGAAAGGATATAGAGGGAACAAATATTTGTTTTAAAGGGGAAGAGAGGGCAAAATGAGGATAACCGAGAAACCTAAAATTTGGTGTGAATGAATAGTGTTTCACCAAATTTGGTTTAACATTGTTCATTATACCAAATTTTCCACCATATTTGTCATCCACCTTAATATAAATCTCTGTATTGCAAATCCTTCCTTATTCTATTCTCCTAATTTTGCACTTTGTACAACGGTGCCCTAAGTCTCCCTTATTGTCATTTTTTAGAATTGATTTTACCTGCCCTCATCAATTGCATTGTTAATGCATAACTTAATCACACGTACACGATTCAATTGAAATTATTAATGAGAGGTTGAATTACTTGCCTTTTTGTTGCTTCGTTACTCACCAAGAACCAAATTTGAGATATTATTGAAACAAAATCAAGTCACCACCCTTGTATATTTTTCTATATTTCTTTCTACCCGAGTTTGCATTTTTTCATGATCTTGGAGTGGTGGGAGTTATTGGTGGTGGGGAGGTTAATATTCAAATTCAAACATCAACTCCTCCCTCCATTTGTTCTCATGCAATTCAGGCGAGTCAACTTACATGTATGACATGTTTTATACCAACAGTTAGAATTGAAATTTTGTCGGAATTATTCGTAATGAAATATTGGATACAATTGAAAATGTCTTATCAATAAAATTGAAAATGTACTTGTATTAGACTAAGTGTAACATCGTGAAGGAAATCATCCATGTCGACATCGAGCATGTTTTGGGTGGTAAGAGAAGCATGTTCTTACATAATATTCTCACTCAAGCTTATAAGCTACCCCCAAACATGCTTATCATCAACTGAAATGCTCAGAAATAACACAAATAATAATTAAACCAACAAAATTACACATATATCAAAAGTTAAAAATACAAAAAAATAAAGTGAGATTTTTCTAGCTAGAGTAAAGCGAGGTCCAAATGACCACTCTCAACACCTAATTCCTTATTGAGCATCTAAAAAAGTTGATAATACACTTCAATAGAACAGCCTCAAAACAGCAACCAAGATACAAAGTGTTCAAATTAAAGAGATAAAGTCATAGGAACGTTCTTAAGTATGCAAACATACCCTATAGTCACTATTCACAAAGAACGCCACTAATTCTAATCGGTACCTTTTGGAACCAAACAGATCAAAGAACACTCAGTTTTACATTACACCAATCAAGAAACCAAAAATCAGAAAGAAGAAAAAGAAGGTCAGGAATCTCAAATGAGAACTATAGCAATTTCTGTCAAAAGTCACACCCACAATTAAATCAAATAAAACCAGATGAAATGTATAAACCCATAAAAGAATCTAGAAGCAGAATCCACGGTCTCAGCAAGTCCACGTATCAACATCTTATGCAAACCCTCCACTTAAAGAAGTGGTAGCACACATATCACATGTGTGCAGCACAACATCAACACTCTCTTAAACATTATATAAAGAGATACGAGCAGGGATTCTTCCATTCGCATTTCACTAAAGCTGCCTTTCATCTCTCTCTCTCTCTCTCTCTCTCAACGATGGAGTTCTCCATGAGGTCATTTGCAGTGGTGTCCCTCCTGCTATTGGTTTCCCTGTCCACTGGTTTGAAATTTATTCGACTCCACAGCTTGTCAACTACTTTAATTTACCAAATACGAAATAACCCGAACTACTTTAATTTCATTGCAAAGCATTAGCATTTTCTTACATTGGAATGTATTATATATGTAACTGTGCTTGTGTTATTTAACTCATCTTTTTTCTTTTCTTGTATTAAGCAGATATGAGTGGTCCTCTTGTGGTGGATGCTACAATTTGTAACTGGGATCTTTGTGAAAAATATTGCTCGCTTCTGGGTAAGCCAGCATGCTGCCCAGGACCATCTGGCCCATGTCGTTGCACACAAATTTGCCCACGAATTACGAGTGGTCCTCTAGTGGTGGGTGCTCGATTTCGACGTTGTGACGTGAATCTTTGTAAACAGTACTGCTTGCTTCAGGGTTTGCCAGGATGCTGCTCAGGATTTAACGACCAGTGTATATGCGCAAGAATTTGCCCAGGTGCAAAAGACAAAGAGCCTATCATCAAGGAGGTAGTAATCGCTTGATGCATGGCTGCAACAGCTGGAGAATATATTACTTATCTATCTATGAAGCTGGTTGAGTTAAATAAACTGTAGATCTCTTCTTGGAGACTGCATTAAACTGGCTTTAATTAAATAAAATGTAGTCTTTGCTTGGTGGTGTTATGTTGTATATTTTAATAAACTAATTTAATCCACATTTGGTCTAATTTAAAAAGTAAATTAAAATCTAAATTAAAGTCAAAGTTTAATTATAAGTATATATTTCATGAGATCCACAACTTTTCAACCGCACATTTCATATATTTTTATTTAAATTTACTAAAAATCTGATTTTTATTTAAACCGATCATGACCTTAATGTGTTCCCTATTGTAATATTTGCTATCGTGTTATAATACGTGTCAGTGAATGTGCTCGGTTTATCCCGCAAAAAAATAATTAAAAAAATTTCTTTCAACTACATTTGCTACCTATAATTTGACAAGCAGATTTGGAATATCATTTATTTATTAAAATTGACGATGAACAACTTGTTTCAAATTATATACTAATTATTGAATGATTATTTTATGCCCATGCATTATTTTTGAAGGGAAAATTTTGTCCGCACAGATTCTTCAGCAGAAAATTCTCCTATTTAAAATATTTTGTACGAAAAACTCTCATATCGTTAAAATTCGTTAATTTTGTAGTTAAAAACAGTAAAAAAAAATAAAGATTAAAAAAGGATTAATTGCAATATCAGTATCCAAACTTTTATTCTTTTATAAATTAAAACCAAATTTTTAAAACTTTATTTTCCACCCTACCCCACTTTATCTTCTTCCGCAAAAATTAAAAAAATAAAAAATGTTCTCTTTATACATACGGCTGAATTGGCCATCAACATTCTTCCTCCAGCAAGAAGTGAATCTTGTTGACTCATGAATCATCAAAGGCTCCTTCAACAAGACTGCATTTTCCAAAGCCCTATTTACGGAAGTTGGGAATTGGTGATTTTGTCTCTGTGCAAAATATTAATTGAGGTGGACACCAAATTCGACCTTCTCTTTTACACTTCCAATTAATTGTCTTGCCAATTAAGCTGCCTTCACAAAAAAGAGAACTTATTTTGTTTTTTCGTTCTTTTATATTTGGAAAAGAAGATGAAGTGGGGTGGGGTGAAAAATAATATTATTCCATGCATTATTTTTGAAGGGAAAAATTTGTCCGCACAGATTCTTTTCACACTCTTAAACTATGTTTAGATAACATTTATTCAAAAATTTATGAAATCAATAAGTAATATCTGCTTATTTTTATTTTATTTATAAAATTAAACTATGCTTCTTATATAATATACCTATAATATAAGTTATTTCTATGTTTGATTAAGTTATTTTAGATGAAGATTAAGTCTCTGTTTTATTTATTTTCTTTTATAACTTTTTTTTGTTTTTTGGTTCTTTTATATTTGGAAAAGAAGATGAAGAGAGGTGGGGTGGGGTGGGGTGGGGAGGGGTGAAAAATAAAATTTTAAAAATTTGGGATGATAGGGTGACACATAAAAAATTTGGATTTATTTTGTAAAAAATAAAAAGTTAGGATACTGAAATTACAATTTTTCTTTTTTAATTTTTCCATTTTTACTGTTTTTAATGACAAATCTGACGGATCTTGACAATATGGAGTTTTTCGTACAACGAGTTTTACATATGGGGTTTTCGACGATTTTTAATAGATTTGGAATATATCGTATATGAAAATGTTTCATGAGAATTTTCTGCTATTAATTATTTTTATCAGAGTTTGCTGTATATGACATTGACTTTTGAAATAAAAAATAAAATAAAATAAAATGAGGCCGACCAAGTTTATGATTCATCCAAATTGTCGATTTTACCCTCTATAGTTACATAATTTACTTCCATTATAGGACAAAATGGACTGAAAAACAAAATGCCAAAATTTTGATTTGAAAGTTGCTTTCTTTGGTGTGAGAGAAAGCCTTAGACATTTCATTTAGAAATAAAAGGGACCCACGACTTTTGAAAAAATCGATTTTTTCTTTTAAAAAAAAAAGGCAGTACTTGATCTGATCTAAAATTTAGATAACATATGATACACATTGATAAAAAGATATGGTTGAAATTTTTGTACACTTGTCTCAATTATGCAACGAGAGGAAAAGACCTTTTATGCAAGTAAATATTCACTCAGAAATTAAAAATTAATTTATAAGTAAAAAATTCACCTAAATGTAAAAAATTCACTTATATATCAAAAAATTGACGCACATGGTTAACAATGAAATTAAAATTTGCTTACTTTCATTACTTAACTTCTTGCAACTGATATTCTTAGATCGTGGAATGTGATAAGATTGTTCATTAACTGCTTCAATAACCGTTGCTTCGAACAGTAACTAAAACATTATATTCACCCAAATCTTGGACGTCACACACGCTTGAGCAATAATAGGCTCGCCCAGATTTTGGGCGTCTTGTAGGCTTGAGCGACGATGAGCCTCTATTACATAACTCCATCTTGGGTTTTTATATGGTCTCGTTTGGGTCCATCCTTCGAATTTCCTAATTAGGTTTCATTCTTTGAATCACTTAATTGGACCTCATTTTTTGTATGTCAACACGTCCATAGAAACTAGAAAGGTAGCCATCCATTTGGGATAAAGATTGGCATGAAGAGAAGTGGGAATTTGTTTGAATCTCATTAACAACGTGCAGACTCGTATGAAGAGTTGAAGACACGACTCACAATATCATTCGCATGGGTATTTTAGTAAATCTTCCAGCTAAACGCCATTTTCTATTACTGTATACCAATTGGAAATAATACTTTTAAAGTGGACCAAGACAACGTGATAATCATAATCCCCGTGACCGACCGAGTCTTCTCGATAGCTTAATCATTTGCAGGCTGAATCTTAAGAGTATTTGAACCAGTCTGTCACCTGTAGTGATTTTCTTGAACCAAAAAATTCAGTGATTTTCTTGAACCAGTCAGTCACCTGTAGCTTATATTCTTGGCTGCATGGATCTAGAGCTTGCTTACAAGTAAAAACCTACTATGGGTAAAAACAATAATAATAATAAATAAATAACACATTCAGTGAAAAGTAAAATTCTCTTATAAGTAAAAATTACTTATAAATAAAGAATGATGTATAAGTCAAAAATTAATTAAACGCGTAAAAAATCTATCTGTGATTAAAAAAGTATTTATAAATAAAAATATTGTCATAGTTTTTTACATTTTTTAATACATGATTTTTTTTATATGGTATAATATTAATGACAGTAATAATATTAAAGACAGAAACAAAACAATATATTTGTAACTCACTTAATACAAATCTCTCTAATGCAAATCCCTCCTTGTTCTGCTCTCGTAATCTTAATTGTGCCTAAAATTTCACTTACCGACTTTTCTTAGAATTTACTTTAGCTGCCCTCATCGATTGCCTTATTAATGTTGAAAAATTCTAACATATATGGGGCCACACGTTGTATATTAAAATGTGTGGTGTTATTATTTACAGGATATTAGTCAATTAAAGTGATCCATTAAAGATGAAATTTGACTAATGGGT
>OU503056.1:5359473-5370978 GCA_912172775.2 Fraxinus pennsylvanica
AGGCAGCTTTAGTGAAATGCGAATGGAAGAATCCCTGCTTGTATCTCTTTATATAATGTTTTAAGAGAGTGTTGATGTTGTGCTGTACACGTGATACGTGTGCTAGCTACCACATCTTTAAGTGGAGGGTTTGCATAAGATGTTGACACGTGGACTTGCTGAGGCTGTTGGATCTGCTTCTGGATTCTTTTATGGGTTTAAACATTTCATATGGTTTTATTTGATTTAATTGTGGGTGTGACTTTTGACAGAAATTGCTATAGTTCTCATTTGAGATTCCTCATCTTCTTTTTCTTCTTTCTGATTTTTAGTTTCTTGCTTGGTGTAAGATGATCAAAAACTGAGTGTTCTTTGATCTGTTTGGTTCCAAAAGGTACTGATTAGAATTTGTGGCGTTCTTTGTGAATAGTGACCATAGGGTATGTTTGCATACTTAAGAAAGTCTCTATGACTTTATCTCTTTAATTTGAACACTTTGCATCTTGGTTGCTGTTTTGAGGCTGTTCTATTGGAGTTTATTATCAACTTTTTTAGATGTTCAATAAGGAATTACGTGTTTAGAGTGGTCATTTGGACCTCATAGGCTATAGCTAGAAAAATCTCACTTTACATTTTTGTAATTTTAACTTTTTTCTGAGCATTTCAGCTAATGGTAAGCATGTTTGGGGGTAGCTTATGAGCTTGAGAGAGAATATTATGTGAGAAGATGCTTCTCTTGCCATCCCAAACATGCTCGATGTCTACGTGGATGATTTCCTTCATGATGTTACACTTGGTGTAATACAAGTACATTTTCAACGTTATTGATAAGACCTTCTCAATTGTATCCAATATCTCATTACGAATAATTCTGACAAAATTTCAATTATAACTGTTGGTATAAAATGAATCGTACATGTAAGTCGTCTCAACCTGAATTGCATGAGAACAAATGGAGGAAGGAGTTCATGTTTGAATTTGAATGTTAACCTTTCCACCACCAATAACTCCCACCACTCCAAGGTCATGAAAAAATATAAATTCGAGTAGAAAGAAATATAGAAAAATATTAAGGGTGGTGACTTCATTTTGGTTCAATAACATCTCAAATTTGGTTCTTGGTGAGTAAGCAAATCTTGTCTCTGAAACCATTTAAATGAAATCTATATATACAATTTTTTTTTTATTATTTGAGTTTTTTGAATCTTTAGATGTGTCAAATTATGCTGAATTGTCCATAAAATCTCGAGGCTAGTCTTCTTTGCACCGAGCTCCGACGTGGAAAATATTAATAATTTCAATTGAATCTTATATTAAAAATAAAATCATGTACGTGTGATTAAGTTATGCATTAACAATGCAATTGATGAGGTCAGCTAAAATCATTCGCACCAAATTTGAGGTTTTTCGGTTATCTCATTTTGGTGTCTCTTCCCCTTTAAAACAAATATTTGTTCCCTCTATATCCTTTTTATATATTAGAATTAATAGATTTTAATTTATTTATAATTATTTTAATGTAATGGTTATTTTATCTAATATTTATCTTTAAACTCTGATCAAATAATAAGTAATAATTATTTTAAAATTGAGTGTAATTTTTTTAATTGTGGTATTCTGTTAAATGTTTTTTTTAATTTATTAATAAATGCAATATTTTAGTTTGTTAAATATAAATTTTAATTTAACCATTTTAGTAACGATATAATTTTTAATTAAATAACTTAAAACAAAATTTGGTATAAAATTTGGTGTAAGACCATATCCAATGGTCTACTTCGAGTTTGGTATAAAATTTGGTGTAAGACCATATCCAATGGTCTACTTCGAGTTTGTTGTAAAATTTGGTGTAATCATTGGAGAGGTTACACCAAATTGCTCCAAATGCAGTGTAAAATTACATTAAATTTGGTGTAAATCATTGGAGATAGTCTAAGTAGTATTTTGCAATTCTTTCCCTTAAAGAACAAGATACGAAAGGAACAACGCCATTACTCCCTTGAAAGCCTTTGCTTGCTACTTCTGTATCCACTTTCTTTTCAAGTATAATCGTGCCATTTATATATTCTTCATCATCTAGACAAATCAAGTGAGGTGTTTTTTTTCCTTTTTTTTTTTTTGAACTCCATAGAGGTTCGAGATTATTTGGGCTAACATTTAAAACATAGTAAGCATCGCTCTTAAGTTTTCCAGTTAATCTAATGCAATTTAGAGAATCTGGAAGTTAAAAGGAAGTTTAGCTTGTGAACCTTGATCAGTATCGCCTTGAATCGGAAACCATTGTCCAACAGTTGGATATTGAATTCCACTGTCTTGAATTATCATTTGGCCAACCACACGCTTACTATTAAGATTTGGAGTTTCTTTTTAAAAGGATAATTTAATTTGTTAATACAAGTAGTCAAAACCTTATAAATTCATCTATATTTTCATCTTTATTTGATGTAGAATTTTATCCCTTAACATGCCCTAACAATTGGTGGCTCTTTTGAACGTATTAATCTTGAAATTCGTGTGCTCGTCTTTTAGCGTCATCAGATAAAATTGTTTGTTGGTGCTTAATGAGCTTTTGATACTATACTAAGAGTTTGATACACTCTAAAATATCAATCTTATTAAGAAGAGTAGCTCAAACCCTTCTAACACATTCTATGTGTAATTTTATCCTTTAACACTTGCAAGATCTTTTGTGCAAGTCTCCTTCTTCCTCATCTTGAACGTCGATTGCCCGGTCCCATTTCTTATCTCCTAAATTTCTCACTCTATAGAGTATTTCTCTATATATGTACAAGGTTCTTTACGTTTTCTTCCATCTAATATAGAGAACTCTATATATGTCAGAGGCATTTCAGATTTAGGTTTGAGGCTATTCTTAAAGAGTGAAACTGTGGCTGCAGTGGGAGGCATAGAATATAAAAAGCATGATTTACAAGTGTTTATAAATAGTTTAACTTATAAGTAAACAAAAATAAGTAGTGGATCAGTAGGTATTATTTTTGGGTCCCATAAATTTATGGATTAAAAATAATTTGATGTTTACGAACAGTTTATAAACGTTATCTAGACATAGGAAGAGAGTGATAGAAGAATGTTGTTGCCGGAAATACCTAGAGTCTGTATGGACAAAGATTTACATTAAGAAATAAGGCATGTGTGCACACACCATTTTGAAAAATAAATGGGATGTCGGCTAACGAAAATGATCATTTTTCATTGTAAAAGATTCAAATGGGGACGATTGTGCAAATGGAAACAAAGTCCAACATCGATTAGACATGGGATAAATGATCGACATATAAAGAATTTTAATACTCCACTTAATAGGTTTATCTTTTAGGATGGAACCCCAATTTCAGCTTGATCGGATCACGAAAGACCGAGATCGAAACTTTGATGAAATTTAGGCAGAAAAAAAAAAAAAAAAACTATTTTTTATCTCTCTTTGAAAAAAATGGCTTGGACTTTTATTTTCTCATATCTTTTTGTATACTTATTCATCCTCAAGGTTAAAATCCTAATAGACTTTGAGCTATAATAAAAGATTCCAAACGTGGGTTGTCCTCCACATTAGAGGAAATAACTTAATAAATCTTCTCCTTCCGACTATGGGGAGGAATACGCCATCCCGACAATCGAACAATAATCTTCAAACATTTTTTTTGTTTTGGTAGTGCCTTCATCAATGTATCAGAACCATTATGATCGATATCAATTTTCTCAAGTTCTAGCAACTTGTCATTCAACACATCCTTCATCCAATGGTATCATACATCAATGTGTATGGTTATAATTAATTGTTGATCTTGAATTAAAATTTTAACTTTTTAAGCTGGACGAAACAAGGACTAAATGAGTTGGAAGATGTGGTACTTAGATTGTATTGATATTAGTGCAGATCTGAATTTGTTAAAAACTAATAGAAGACGACAAAAATCATTTGACAATTCCAAGTTTATTAAAATATACAACATAATACTTGTAATCAAAGATGGCTACATTTCCACAATGTAGTCTCCGAGCAAAGACTGCATTTATTTAATTAGAGTCAGTTTAATGTAGTCTCCAAATAGAGATCTACAAGTTTATTAATTCAACCAGCTTCATAGATAGATAAATAATTCCTTCTCCCATTGTTGCAACAAAGCATCAAGCGATTACAGTCTCCTTGATGAAACGCTCTTCGTCTGTTGCACCAGCCATTGCAAACAAAAGGAAGCATTTTGTCTTTTTGGATTCAATCTGCAAGCCAACATATACTAAGCCCTGTTTGAGTGGCATTAAAATTTTCGTTCTCATTCTTTTACTCATTTTCAACCACACATTCTTTAATAAAATAATATTTTCCGTCACATCAATAACTTTTCATTCTTTTTCAACCACACATTCTTCATCAATCTAATATTCCAAAATATATTCTTCCAAAATAATGTGGCTCAAACATACCCTAAGTTTATGTTTACATACGTGGGCAAATTACAGTGCAACGACATTACAGAAAAAACCATTACGACATTACATACAGAAGTAGTGTCTGTCGAGCTTTAACGACATAAAACTCATCTATAACAAAATCTACATCTATTTTCACGGCAAATTCTCATTCGATGTAGAGTGTAATACAATCAGCATGGATGAGAAACTCATTCTCCATTTTGTTACGAATTGCTATCTTCACATGTTTCATTGTTGAAAAAGATCGTTTAGCAGTCACCATAGATATAGGTAGTGTCAATACAAGACGAATCAATATAGTGAGAATAAGTTATTTTGTGACCTTCTACTTGCAACCAAAGCTTGCATAATTCAGAAAATGAAGGAACTTGAAACCAAGGATTACGAATCACATCATACTCATAATGTTGCAACTAAAACCTCAAAGAACAGGGCTCTTGCTGTAAAAAATCACAAGGAAATAACTTTTCTGCACGCAAGTAAATATCATCCCCATTGAATGACTCGAAAGAATTTCGTGGATCCAAAGCAATAGTGAACGAGAGGACTTCTATCAATAGCTCGTTAAATCTAGTATTTAACTCCATCAGCTGGAAATGTATGTCTTCATTAAAAGCATTGAAGTGGTAATGATGCTCAAGTGTATCTTGTTAACAAGGATGACCAATCTTATAAAAGGGATTTAGGTCGGGTATATCAACATCATTTCTTGAGCAAAACGTTTTCACTGGATTAAGACATTCTTCCCATCCATCTTCTCTAAATTTTTCAAGGATACCTTTTGTGGCTGAGAAAAATATGATAGCAGTCGCGATGTCTTCTTTTTTGAAGAACTAGAGAAAGAATGTCGCTTAGTCCCAAAATTTTATTCATTAAATGCAAGGAAAATACAAATTCAAAGTTTGTAATGGTTTCATAAACACCATGAACTTCGGCACTAGATCTTCCATTTGGAGAATAAACAATAAGGTACTCAAGTACCTTGCAAGTTGCAACGTATCTATATATCAAACTTTTTATCTATTCATATTGTGAACTCCAATGAGTAAAGATTGATTTTTGAAAATTATCAATTCGATTGGGCCCACTACCAAATCGTCGCTCTCCATTAGCCAAAATATCCTCAAGCTTCCCTTCTTTGAGCAGTTTGTGACACATTAATGCGCTTAGAAAATGAACTAATAATATTAACTTTATTGTCTAAATGAGAAAAGAATTTCCAAATACAAATCACATTCTTGATTGCAGAAACCAAATGTGAGTTATAGTAGGTGGGTAAAACAGTGGATGTAATAAGCATATGGACATTCTTTAAGAAATAACATTTAAAGTCCGTTCCAAGTTACTAGCACCATCATAGCCTTGCCCTTCTATTTTTTTAACCTAGATTTCGTGACGAACAATAGCATCACATATCTCATTTTTGATATTCAATGGTGTAGTGTCACTAATCTTTTGATGAGGAATGGCAGGAAGGGAATTATAGGCCTCCAACAATATTGAAGGAAATTTAGGGCATGTTGATACAAAGTGTAGGATTAGGATAACAGAATAGGGAGGATTTGCATTAGAGAGATTTGTATTAAGGTCAATTGTGATATATTATTTTAGTGCGGTATTCAGTATTATACCATACTAGAAAAATATACAAGTATTAAAATGTAAAAAAAAAACATTATTGACGATATTTTTATTTATAAATTGTTTTTTTAATCATAAATTATTTTTCATGTATAATTAATTTTTGACTTGTACGTCATTCTTTTCTTATAAAAATTTGTATTTACGAGTATTTTATTTTACTTTTAGCCAAATGTTTAATTTATAAGTTAATTGTTTTACTCATCGTAGACTTTTAGTTGTAAGTGAACTTATGAAAAAAAAAAAAAAATTACTTATTAGTAAAGTTTGACTTTGACTTACTAAATAAATTGTTTAACATAGAAGTGAATGTTTTACAATGGGTAATTTTTTTGCTTGTAAGTTAATTTTTTTTGGTCTATTCATATCATTGCATAATTTAGACAGATGTAAAAATTTTCCAAGCACTGTTTACACAAATGGTCCTCCAAGTCTTATGTCCAAATCTAAACACAACAATCACGTGTGAACCAAAATTTTAATAAGTGAAGTTTCAATTCTTGATTCCTCATCTTTAACGATTAGCATATACAATGTTTTTAAAAGGTCTTTCCATATCATTGCATAATTGAGACAATTGCAAAAAAAATTTCAGCCACATTTTTAAATCGATGAGTATCCCATGTTATCTAAACTAGATTTGATATTCCCTAGACTTATTTAAACTAAAGGTCCCCCAACTTTTTTATGCAAATCTAATCACAATAATCACGAGTGAACCAAAATGGTCATATTAATGATTAGCAGATGAGGTACCATAAATGCTTTGAAAAGGTTACAACCAAATCTTATATCAATGTTCGTCGCATGTTATCTAAATTTTGGATTAAATATTTCCTAGACAAATTTGCACTAACTGCCGAATTGGAACGTATTGAAAATATGTGAATTCAGGACTATCATTTTAATCATCACCTTTAAATCACCTGTAGTCCATTTTCACCATAAAAAAAGGTTTGTGCCCAGCACACACAATATCTCTTGAAAGCAATTTTGTCTATGGATTATTCACTTCTAATTAAATGTAATAAAAGAACAAAACAACATAAAGACTTTTTCTTTATCTAAAAATACCAAAATGATGAAAGGAAAACGGAATTTTCTTTTCATCTTCATCTCTCTAAAACAATAGAAATCGAAATGCAGAATTATCTCTTTCGCTTGAACTATTCTCTCTCGCCATATTTTCCCACTCTATATTGGCCATTTCGCCAAAACCCCAAGCCTTATTGATCAATTTTCAATCTTGTAGTAGGGTGGTTGCTCGTCCACAATTAAATAAAATATTGATCAATTATGATTTTTTTTTTTTTTTGTGCATACTTTTTGAATCATTAATAATACTTCTACATTTAATTATTTTTTGACTTATACGTCATTCTTTACTTATAAGTGATTTTTTTTTTTAACTTTTAACCGAATGTTTTATCGTCTCCTATGTGAAAGAATATCTTCAACTGACATACGTTGGGTAAGTAGAAATATTCTTCATTCCGATATAATAGAATATTTTCTCAATACAAAGAAACAATTGATTATTGATTTGCGAAAATATGGTGATATTATATCTTTAACTTTGAATTTATGATAATTGATTAATAAAATAGGTTATATAGTTGCAACTTGACACTGCATAAACACTTTTAGTTCATACATTAAAAATTTATTGATTTTAAAATAACTGAATTTCCTTACAACCCTAACAATAGATTTAACTTTATTATGAATATTATTAAAGAATATAGTTGCTAGAGTGAAATTTCATTCTTTTACATTTGACAACGCAAGTATTAATAAGTTAGTTATTCATAAATTGTGTAGGGTACCACAGCTTGATTTCAGTGGTTATTTATTTCATATTTGTTGTGTGTATCGTATTTTAATTTAATTGTGCAAGATGGTTGGGAATATATTAAGAGTGAAATTCAAAAAATTAGGAATGCACTAATATTTATTACGATTTCACTTAATAGAAAACAAGCACCGGAGAAATTTCGTGCGGAATTTGGAGTGACGAATACGAAAAACATTTGTTAGTAGCGCATGATGTAAATGAAACTCAACTTACTTATTATTAAAAATGACTTTCATTTTAGTGAAATTATATTTTTTATGGAATTAAAGTTTAAAAAATATTGGGAAGATTTGTCTATGTCATTTCCTTTGTCATGCATTATGGACCTCAATATAATTACCAGGTACTAAATATCTAATTCATCAAATTTCAAAAGTTTTAAATTTAACGCACATATCACTTATAGAAATTTAGAATAAATTTTATGCAAAATGTATGAATTATGTGTACAATGAATTTGTGCAAATATTAGTCGGGCACCCTCTTCACATACTCCTCCCGCTAATCTTGAAGAAGACGAAGTTGAAATACTAAATTTATTTGAATGTATTAACGCCATAGATATGATACAATAGATTTTTTTAGCATGTCTATCACACGTAATTAGATGTCAAATGCAATTCCAAACCCATTGCGTGCTGAATTACTTGATTACTTTAATCATCATGTGCCTAGTCATCAATTAGAAAAAAGTTCGAAGAAGTAATTGACTTCTGGCAATAGTACAAATGATGATGGATAGTGGTATCGACGATTGTAAAAGACCTATTAACACTTTCGGTTAGCATTATAACTTTAAAGTCTGCTTTTAGTGCAAGTGAGAGGGTTTTGTCCTAGGATGAGAGCCGATAGAAAGAAGATTTTTTAGAAGCATTAATGTACATGAAGGATCCGTAAGACGTTCATTTTCGACTGTAAGACGAGTATGTCGAAATAGCGTGTCGTCACGTTAGTGATATTTAATTAAATTGTATTAATAAATGTTGTTATTTTATAATACTATTTTAATTTTTTAAAAACAATTATACATGCAACAAGTTGTTCGCTTACAATATTGTTTAATCTTTATTTCTTTAAAACCATTGCAAACGAAATGCAGAATTAGAACCTCCTCTCTCACTCGAACTATCCTCTCTTGCCGTATTACCTCTATCTATATTCTCAAGAGCACTTCTCAAAACACTATTCCCAATTGGCCAATTCCCCCCAAAACCTTATGGATCAATTTTTAATCATCAAAACGAGGGAAAATTTAAACATTGGAGTAAGCTGGGCTGTTATAAAAACTCTTAAACAAGAGAATTGTATCAAAACCTCTTTTGAAATCATTTGGTGTCCCATGTACCCATAAACAAAATTGTTTTAAAAGAATTGGTCTGGATCAATTAATGTTTGTAAAAAAAATATAATACAAAAAAAGAAAAGTAAATACAAAAAATTATATATATGTTTTTTTCGAAAAATGTTTGTTCTAAATTGAACATGGTTCAAAGATATATTACCATCTTAACCTCCAAAATAAAATATGAATATTAAAATTTTAATTTAAGTATAGGTGATTTTGTACAGTTTTGAACCTAAGACAAATAAGGAAATTAACTTTAATGTAAGTATCGATTATTATTATTTTTTATTTTTTCCTTGTGTTGGATTAGTTGGGCAGATAATTTTTAGGTAGACTGTTGAAAAAAAAAATGACTTTGTCCAAATCTAAATACGACGATCACGAGGAAATCAATATTTTAATAAGTTAAGCTTCACTTTCGTGGTCCTTCATCTTTAACGATAAGCCTAAATGTAAATTTTTTCCAACCACATTTTTATATCAATGAGTATCACACGTTATTGAAATTAGATTTGAAATCTCATAGACTTAGTCTTCGATGCAAATCTAAACACAACAACGACGAGTGAACCAAAATTATCATATTAACGATTAGCGAATGAGGTACCATAAATGCTTTTGGATTAGATATTTCCTAGACAAATTTGCACTAATTGCAGAAATGGTTCCAATGTATTTAAAATATGTGAACTCAAGACTACCGTTTTTAATCATGATACTTATCCTCTCCATCACTTGTAGTACAATTTCGCCATAAAAAATGCTNTGTAGTACAATTTCACCATAAAAAATGCTGGTACCTTTCACATGCCTTGTATATTAAAAGCAATTTTGTCTGTGCATTATTCACTTCGAACTAAGCATTAATCCCTATTGGCCATTTCCCCAAAACCTCAAACCTTATCGATCAATTTTCAATCTTGTAGTAGGGTGGTTGCCCTGTCCACGAGTAATTCAATCATCTAAATCTCTACAAAGAAATACAATCAAATTTTAGACAGTGGAAATAGTTGGGCCATAAGCAAAAACTTTTAATTTTAGGAAGACACTGCAATCTTCATCTTTTATCCATGAATCACCTCCCAAAATGAAGATATTAGAACAGTGAATCCAGATAGGTTGGCACTTGGCACCATGGCGTTCGAGCTCCTTCGCTAGGCCGCTGTCGAGTCGATCACTGTCAACCCCCCGAATTAACGTAGAACATCCAAAAGCAAAGAAGGCGGCCCCACGTTACCCACGAAATGAAGTGCAGAATATCTTCGACGGGCAGAGCCAAAAAAATCCGGGCCTTAATTTTCTTTTATTTTTGATCGTCCGACGTTTACTCCCAAAAAAATTTCCTTAATTATTTAGAGTGAAATATATAGCATTAACTAGATTATGGTTGTTAAGATCCAATTGAAGTTCTGGTTCAATAGACTGAAAAGAATTGGAAACAAAAATGATGGGTGATGTTCCTTGGAGTCCCAATTCACTGCACCAAATTTATCATTAGACCATTGTTTTCAACAATCCAGCAAGAAATTGTCTCTAAGAAGAAGATGAGTACACCACAATGCATTTATTTTATTGAATTAAGATTATAAATATAAATTGTAGTGGTGTATTTATTAAAAAATTACTTTAATTGTGGCGTGATTATGGCGTGATTACAATGTAGTGGAGTAAGTACCCTATTCATTATGGTCACGTTACAAGCTTTCTAACATATTTTGAATCACTCTGAACGAATTATTGTATTGTAAAATAAAGCATCAAATGGAAACTTTTTAATAATAAAAAGTTTAAGAAGTGAAAAAAAATCAGATTGGGAAGAAGGGGTTGTCCGCCCGAGTTTGGGATGAATTTGGGCATAATTAATATGGTTATTAAAGACATAATTAATTAAGTGTGTTATTCTATTTTTTTCCTTTTTTAAAATAGTGAGCCTAATTTCCTTCAGAATAATTGCTCCGTGCACAAATTTTTTATTTCAATTGAATATGAAATTAAAAAGGAAAACAAAAACTGTCGAGTTTTGACTTGAGCCCATGTCAAACTTAATATTGTGATGGTTTAGCACGACAAGACCCAACAAAAATTAGATGTCGTGTAAACTCATGTAAATTGATTGAGGAGAATTCACCAAAGCACACAGGCAGTGAGATATTAGTAACCATAAAAGTAAATAAAATCATGTATGCTTGATTATGTTATCATTAATTAATAGAAAAACAGAAAAGGATTATCG
>OU503056.1:5371078-5387463 GCA_912172775.2 Fraxinus pennsylvanica
ATTTAACTCATCTTTTACTCTTTTCTTGTATAAAGCAGATATGAGTGGTCCTCTTGTGGTGGATGCACAAATATGTAGCCCGGTTCTTTGTCAACTATACTGCTCTCTTCAGGGTTTGCCAGGATGCTGCCCAGGAGTTGGCTGGAGTCCTTGTCAATGCACAGCAATTTGCCCATGTATGTAAACATAAACTTAATGATACGTTGCCTTACAGATTGAATCTGGCAAGACAAAAAGTTTCCTTATGTTTGCACTAAAATTTCTCCTCATTGATTGCAGTGGCAGGCTCTGTTACAACAGAAATTACTGAGGAGGTGACGGCTGGTGAAACTGGTGAAGAGCGTTTCATCAAAGAGACAGTAACTGCTTGATGCTTCTCTGCAACAATAGGAGAATAAATTACTTAACTATCTATGAAGCTCGTTGAATTAATAAATCTGTAGATCTGTGTTTGGAGACTACATTAAACTGGCTTTAATTAAATAAACTGTAGTCTTTGCTGGGGGAGTATATTGTGGATGTGTACCCGTCTTTTATTACAAGTACTATGTTTTATAATTTAATAATTTTTGTTGTCTTCTTTTAGTTTTTATCAAATTGATATCTGTATTAACGTCAATACTTTCTAAGCACCACATTTTCCAACGAATTAAATCTATTTCATCCAACTTAAAAAGTCATTTAAAATCTAAATCAAAATCAACAATTAATTGTAATCATACGTTTCAATGAATCTACAACTTTTCACCCACATATCCATCAATTTTGATAAAAATCTACTAAAAAACTTATTTGTATCTAAACCAAACTCGAGCTTAATATGTTCCCCGATTGTAACATTTTGCTTTCGTTTTATAATATGTCGCTGAATGTGGTTGGCTTATCCCCCAAAAAAAATCTTACAGTACCTTATCTCGATCAAACGTAGGGAAACAACATTTGCAACCTGGATGTTTGTTGAAATAACATTTGTTGCCTATAACTAGATTAGTGGGTTTGGAAACACACAATATCATTATTGATTAAAATTGACAATGAACAAGTTTTTGTCAATTATGTACTAATTCTATCCCCATAACCCTAGTTATATGATTATTGTATCCATTGCAGCTCTAGTTCTTCCTTATATCACTACAATAAAAAAGGCGTTTTGCAACTGCCAAAATATGTTGATCGAAGTCATTTTCCAACGTTTTGACTTATGTTGCAAATCGAGATGTTGTCGTAGAATAGAAAGATACGACAACATTTTTTTAAACGTTGCCAATAACCATTTCGCAATGTTTTATAAACGTTGCCAATAACCTTTTCCCAACGCTTTTTGACTGTTGCTGAAGGTGATTTTTACAGTTTTTTTTTAAAATTTTGCATAATCAATTTATTTGATTTCCAACAAACCTATAATAATTACAAAACAAAATGTTTGGAAATTAGTCATATGCAATCAGATTTCACATAGTTCTAGCACTACAAAAAAATGCGGCTTCAGAGACGGAAATTTCCGTCGCTGAAGCCTTGATTTTCGTTGAAAATAACCTTTAGAGACAGAAAATTGCCGTCGATAAATCAGTCGATGAAAGGCCCGCCGCTAATTTTTCCCTACGAGAAAAGAATCCGTCGGTAATTACCGACATCATTTTCCGTCGGTAATTACCAACGGATAGAAATCTGCCGCAAAAATACCAACAAATTGTATTTGTCGCTAAATACCAACGGATTGAATCCGTCGCTAATCAGCAACAGACTTCCTTCAAAAATTTCCGTCGCTAATGCCATATATATAATGCTGACATTCAATTTTTAGTATAACGACTAACTAACAATTTACATGAAATTGCAAATCTTTAATTACATAATTTTTAAATTTCAAAACAACATGAAATGAAGCTAAATTACAAGAATAATTCGTCCAACTATTGAAAACACTTGAGAGCATCAGGAATGACCATCCTCTTTGTCTTGTCATATGGTGGTGGGATACCCTCATAAACCTTCAAACGAGCAAGTGCAGCTGCCCCTTGCTTAGTCTTGTGGGGATCATCCTATAAAGGAGAACATGAACATCTCTATAAACACAAACAAATCCACAATTGCAACATATGAAAACATAAATTATTTAGAACATGTCCTGTCCATGCCAGCCACATTCATATGGCTATGAATCACTTTAAACCACTCATCTCCAATTACCAAATCACTAAATGTGATTTTAATAAAAAGCAGGCCACTTTAACATACACAAAAGGTTATCATATTTCCATACCAAAATAAATGTGTAACACGTACCTTCCCAAATTGGATTCATGAGATGCAAGAAGATGAACATGCAGATCCAGTCTCCAATTCTTTCCCAATGTAGAGTTATTTCCCAGCCACCCACCAAATCTATTGTAATTGTTTTCTCCCTGCAAAAGACATTATTTTCTTAGTAAGGGTAATGTAAATTTAGATCAGTCATCAATCAATATACTATCAAAAAATGATGAGAAAGAGCCTTGACATTACATAGTAGTAGATAGTCTGATATGGCATTAAAGCGAAAGATTTTAAAATTGAAACTAGTAGTGCTTACAAGAATCTCAGTATGGAGAAGTTGGACATCTCAGTTGCAGTTGAAACACTGTCAATTGTTAACATTTGTTCTGCAATGCTCACAGCATTATCTTGCAATTTGGTATGAATATCTGCAAAATATAGAAAGAACTAATTGGGTATAACCGGTCCAATTTTAAAAGCAAATATTGAAGCGGCAGCTTAAGACTGAAGAATTTTATAGCAAGTGCTGCTTTCTCACTCAGATATCTCACTACATGCTCTAGCATTCTGGCCAGAAGAACCAAGTACAGACAGCTTGAAATTGAATTTACTAAGAAATAGAAGATACCTAAGTTACCAAAGAATATTACCATTAATGAAAGATAGTGGTATAATCACCTTGAAGAAGAACAAATACCGGTATTTCTGAACAAATTCTAATAAAAATTGACATCCAACCATCTGAATTTTAAATTCCCTACACAGTCATACTCCCCTTCACTGTTCGGGACTCAAATACATATTCAAGCCAAACCCAAACACTTATTTAAGCCAAACCCAGATAAGTAATAATACATATTCAATCACATATTCAATTTATAAAATCCCAGTCCAAAGAGTACTAAATTAAGTCCAACTGTCCAACCCCGATCATTACTCATCAGGCCCTCCTTTGTGTAATTTTCCCCAGGCAAGTTCAGTGAAAACAAGTCTCTCGCATCAGTTCGATCAATTTAGTTTAAATTTTCAAATGTAAGTTTCCATTTGGGAAATCATTTCTGCAAGGCCTTACGTACACTTTGAATTTCACTAAGAATCTCCATTTGTATTATCACTCACTCCAAAAAACCTCACAGAAAAATAGGCCATTTATTTACCTTTACTTTCAAAGTAACATTGTAACATCAGTTTTCATAAATTTTGAACTCAACTTTCGAAATTAAGCACTAGATACAAGAATTTAACAAAATCATAGAACCAATTACCGGAATTGACAGGAAAATCAAGCATTTTCATCAAGACAAACACACACACACACACACAAAAAATACCCAGTGCAAGAGCAGTTAATAGCAATTTGTTACCTAGCTAAAGCAGGTCTTTTCTTATCAGGCGGCTGCTCTTCATCATCACCACTCTCCGCGGTCCTTTTTCCTCTCCCACTCATTGAATTTGTCCTCTCCATATATGATATACCTTGTCCGCATTTCACTTTAAAATACCAAAAGACCAAAAAAGAAACAAAAGAACATCAACAAAACTCAAAACAAAACAATAACACAAACAACTCCAGCAGATCTCAATTGACCCAAAATCCATAAACCCTTCGTTAATTTCGCTTCAAACACCCAGATCCCCAAAATACATCAATTAACAACAAAATACGTGTCCCATATTAAAAACTAAACACATACACGGTCGGACCTTCACCTTTCGGCTTCCAATTTCCACAGTTTCCCCGCGGCACGGGCGGCAGGCGCACAGCTACAGGTTTTTCTGTCTGGACTCAGTGCCGTAACTATGGAGGGAAGTGACTTTTAGGTTAACAAAAAAAAAATGAAGAAGACGAATCGGTACAGGCGCTGCCGGCGCCGGTCGGTCCGATGGACAACAGGCAACCATCGCCGGCAATTGGAAGGTTAGGGTTGGCGTCGATGAATTGAGGGAAACTGGGGAGGGAGGGAGGGAGAAATGGAAGGTTAGGGTTGGGTTGCCTTTGAAATATTTTGTCAATTTTAGAGCCAAATCAAATTTTTGGTGGGAATTAAAAAATTTTGAGTTTTCAGACAGAATTTTTTCATTGGTAATTATATATATACTTTTAAAATTTCTTACAATGTTTACCAACAGATTTTGACGTTGCTATTTTATTATACCATTTTTAATATTTTTTCTAACGAAATCATCCGTTGAGAAATTTTGTCACTAAATTATTTAATTTATTATTTATTATTTTTAAATTTTTACCGACGGATTAGTAACAAAATTGTACCAACGAAAGTCTTCCGTTGATAATTCTGTCGTTAATTTAGTATTTAGTTTTTAATAATAAAAAAGTAATAATTCGTTGCTAATTTGTTGTTAATCCGTTGGTATTAGCAACGGAAGACGTTCGTTGCCAAATTTCCGTCTCTGTTGCCTCACTTTCTAGTAGTGTAGACAAAAATAGTGAATATGATTCAATACAATATGCTAACATCATTGGCCTATTCAAGAAGATAACATCATTAAATATTAAATAATGCTAACATCGTTACCTAGCTCAAAAAGTCATATAGTAATCACAATTTACCAACAAAATATTACAAAATCCCAAAAATAATCTAACTCCCCGCTATCACAAAAATGATAACAGGGCTCCTTCAACAAAGGCTCCTGAAGTAAATCTTATTGACTAGTGAATCATCAAAGGCTCCTTCAACAAGACTACATTTTTCGAAAGTTTATGTTGGAAGATGAAGCACGAGCTGAGGAAAATGCAAAATTAAGGAAATGAGTTGGCAGCCTAGTCATCCATCCAGCTCCATCAGCTAGCATTACTAATTGTACAATGGAAGGTCTAGAAGACTAAATGCTGAGTGATCTGTTTATAGTGCACATGGAGGCTATTAGGAAAAGTTTAGTTTTGTAACTGATTTCGTCCTTCTATTACTTAAGGTATATTTATGTGTGTGTTGTAAATTTGTAAAGTAATTCAAAGGGAATTAAAGGAGTTCTTCGTAATTATTTTTTACTTCATTTCATGTTCTTCATTTCAGAATTTACATGGTATCAGAGTGTAATGGCTGAAACAGATAATCAATCATCCAATGTTCTACAAAATACTAATCAAAACCAAAATAACAACTCGACAATCCATGATCCCACATGCTTTACCAGCCCATATTACATTGGGAGCAATAATGGTACTGGATCTGTTCTGTTAGATTTTTAGTGTTGGCCACTGTGGACAAAGGACTAATTTGTAACGTGTTGTAAAAGTCAAAAACCTAGGGTGTGATTTGTATAAATTAGGTAAGTTAGGGTTTGAGTCCTTGATGAAGTCCAAGATGTCCAAGAAGATTGCATATGATAAAGGGAATGCAATTAGAAGTCTAAAGAGTATCAAGTTATGTTCCAAATTCTCAATCGTCAAGTTGAATACATTTTTCACATATAAAAATTGGAATTTAGATATGGCTACTTCTAGAAGAATTGTAGCCCTTCGAGTTAGCTTTCCAACAAAATTTGAGGCATCTCAATCGGATATCGGTATAGAAAGTTATGATAAAAATACTGATAACTGCTCAACCCTCGCTCGACCTTGGCTAGAGGCTCGCTCGAGCGACCAATGCAGTAACATTTTAGCCCGAGCTTCGTCTACAGCTCGCTCGAGCGACATACCTATGCGACCAAACCTAATCCGTGATTTTAGAGAGTTTTATATGGCCCATACTACTCATACATCTCTAACTATAAATATAAAGGGTCTTACACTAAAATTTGTAGTTGCTTCATTGTGCTTCATAGATATAACACTTTCATATCATTGTTTGAGAGATCCAAGAGACAATTCACTGATTCATCTATATTCATTCTTGAGATCCAGCACTCGATTTTGGAAAACATTAAAGGTTCCATAATCCCAAACACAAGGCGTCCTTAATCTTTTAAAGAACTAACTCTTTTATTGAGATTTGGAAGAGGTGGACTACAAGCTTAGGAAGAGCACAAGAATTGGAAATTCTTGGAATTTGGCTTGGAAGAGACAATAGAAGAAGATTAGGAAGCTGAAAGGAAACAGCAGATCAGGAGACTGGAAAGTACAGATCAAGAAGCTACAGGAGGTAGATCGGGAAGTCTAGCAGGGTAGCTAGATAGTATCTACAGTAGCAGGTCGTGAGTTTGAAAGGAACAGCAGATCTTGGAGATTACAAAAATTACAACATTGGGAACGAGTGAAGTTTGTTAGCTGGAAACATACTGTAATCTATATTGTCTATAGTAGAGGTAACTGGCTTGGTCCCTGAGTTTTTCCCAGTTAGGTTTCTCCATCATCATATTGGTGTTCTTTATTTACTGCTTTCATAATTGGGTTTCTCCGTCATTATATTGGTGTTCTTTATTTACTGCTTTCATATTTATTGTGTATTATACAAACTGCGGTATTCAAAGATTGGATAATTTGAATTGTCTGACTAATTGCCTAGACATAATTAACTTTGAATTGTTGCTTGTTAATTAAAGTTTTAATTTAGCACTTACACCTAATCACCCCCTTTAGGTGTAGTAGGGTCGAATCTTACATTTCTCATGTTCTTGTCACACATATTCTTGATACAAACAACTATCACTCATGGGCCAAATCGATAAAGAGGCCTCTTAGGATAAATAACAAGCTGAGATTTATAGATGGAAGCATCCAAAATCCTCAAAAACCTAATGACCAGCACTGGCTCTGGTGCAATGACATTTTAATCACTTGGCTTCAAAATACTATGGCAGTGGATATCAAGTGCAACACTACATATGCTGAAATAGCCTATTAGTTATGGCAAGAGCTGGAGTAGCATTTTGCACAATAGAATACACCAAGGATTTTTGAGATCAAACAGGCTATCATAACTTTGTCACAAAATCAAGATGTAGAAAGTGTGTATTTTTCAAAAGTCGAAACTCTGCTTGATGAACTATGAATAAGTTTCCAATTGCACGTGTGGAGGTTTGAAAACTGTAGTTGAAAATCAGAATCGTGACTGAGGAATGAAGTTCCCGATGGGGTTGGATGGGTTTTACAAGGCCAATAAGGAACATGTTCTTTTAAATAAGCCCCTTGAATGAAGTGTATGCTGTAATTTAGTAAGAAGAGAAAAGGAGGCAGATCTCGAGTGATGGATCAATAAGTGAAATAATGGCATTGATGGCTAGAGGAAATTTCAAAGATAATGGCAGGCATAATTCCTTTTCACATAGAAAAGACATGTACTATTCCACTTTTTGCAAAGTAGCTGGTCACTCACTTGAGAGATACCTGAAGGATCCAAATGAGCCTATAAGACAAATGCTTCAAACTGTATGGTTATCCACCTAGTCACAAGTTTGAAGAAAGGAAAAGGTTCACACCAGCAGCAAATCAGGCTTCTATGAATTAGGAGCAACAGATCAACAAGGTAAATGTATCTCTCACTCAAGAGGAATACTCTCACTTGATGGCTTTTCTGAAATCATCAACCATTCAGAACGTAGCCCCTTCAGCAAATCAGGTTAAAAACACTATTACCTCAGAATCAGACAATACTTTTCCAAAGATGTCTGGTATATCACTCTACTCATCTAGTTTCAATTTGTAAAAACTAACAAGTCTGAAGCTCCTTGGGTTCTGGATACAGAGGCAACAAATCATATGATCTCTAGCCCTTCATTCCTCTCCTATATCAAATCCAAAATAAATTGCTCAGTAAGCCTTCCCAATGGAATCACTACCCTAGTAACTTGCATTGGGACTGCGCGTATCACAGATAAACTAATTCTTAATGATGTACTATGTGTTCTTTCATTTTCCCTCAATTTTATACCTATTAGGAAACTCACTCAGGAACTAAACAGCTGTGTTATTTTTCTCCATAATGTTTTTTTTATATAGGACCTTTCGACTTGGACAACGACTGGAATGGGTGAACCAAAATTTGGCCTCTATCAAGGCCTACCTTCAGTAACATCACCTATAGCTCTTCAAGAAACCTTGAATCATCTAATCAACACCTCTTTCCTTGCAGCCTCTGCTATCAATCATGAAAATGAGTTTGACATTTGGCACTATAGAATGGGACATACATCCCATTCTGCACTTGCTTTTGAAGATGCCATACCTAAGTTAACTTCACAAAATAACCCATGTCCAGTATGTCCTTTAGCTAAGTTACATAGGCTCAATTTTCCTGTTAGTTAGCACAAGTCCGAGAAATGTTTTGATTTAATATACTGTGATATCTGGGGACCTTGCAATGAGATTAGTTATGATGGATCACGTTACTTTCTTGCCATAGTAGATGATTTTAGCAGGTGTACTTGGGTTTATATGCTGAACTTAAAATCAGAAGCTACTAATACTTTGCAAAGCTTTTACAAATTGATAGAGACATAATGTCAAAGCAAAATAAAGTTTATCAGAAGTGATAATGGAGCAGAATTTAACATGAAACAATTTTATCTCGAAAGGGGAATCATTCATCAGAAAACTTGTATTGAAACCCCTACAAAATGACATTGTTGAGAGGAAACATCAACATATACTAAACGTTGCAAGAGCCCTAAGATTTCAGAGTGGTATCCCATTAAAAAATTGAAGTGACTGTATCTTGACTTCTGTCTATTTAATCAACAGAACTCCCTCAACGCTTCTAAACCATGAGAGCCCGTTTGAAATGTTATTTCGAAACAAACTTGCATACTCTCATTTGAACGTCTTTGGATGCCTTGCTTATTCCACAACACTTTTAAATGGTGGACACAAGTTTGATTATAGAGCTAGGAGATGCATTTTTTTAGGATATCCATTCAGAATCAAAGGCTACAAATTGCTTGATTTAGAGACGAAGAAAGTTTTTACATCAAGAAATGTCATATTCTACGAAACAATCTTTCGATACAAAGAAACTAAAATCACAAATATACATATCCTACCAGAACCTACTGATTTATGCTTCCCTGAAATCCCTGTCATTTCAATCCCAATTGACCTCTACAAAAAAGGAGAGTATCCATCTGAGGGATCTTCTAACCCGCAAAACTCACAGAACAAATTCAAACTGATGAACCTCAAATTGATCCAGCCTCACAGCAACATTCACCAGATAATAATCAGGTTATACCTCATCTGCCTAGAAGGTCTGCCAAAGTTCGAAGTGCTCCCCAAAAACTCTAGGATTTTTTTATGTCCATAGGCTAGTTTGCTTCCCCCATTGCATGAGTTGAACAAAAAGGCGGTCTTACTCTCTCAGGTAGTCCCTATCCTCTTAATTCTACTCTGTCATATGAAAATCTATTTTTACCTCATAAAGTTTTTACCACTTCCATAACTTCACAAATTGAGCCAAAAATGTACCAAGAGGCTATCAAATTCCCTGAATTGAGTGAGGCCATGGAAAGTGAGATCAAAGCTCTTGAGCTGAATGAAACATGGGTTCTAGTTGATCTGCCTCTTGATAAGAAGGCAATAGGATGTAAATGGGTTTACAAAATAAAGTTTAATGCCGATGGAAGCATGGAGAGACACAAAGCCAGGGTAGTGGCAAAAGGATATACCCAGCAAGAAGGTTTAGATTATCACGAAACTTTCTCACCGGTGGCAAAACTTATCACTGTCAGAACCTTGCTTGTTGTGGCGGCAGTGAAGGGTTGGTTTCTTTACCAATTGGGTGTGAACAATGATGTCTTACATGGAGATTTAGACGAAGAAGTGTATATGGAATTGTCCCCAGGTTATGACAATGCCTATGGATCAAAGGTATGCAAACTTCGTAAAAGATTGTATAGACTCAAACAAGCCTCAAGACAATTGTATTCAAAGTTATCCACCTTCATCATCCAGCATGGTTTCACTCAGTCTAAGGGATCAAAGGTATGGAGTTAGCCCCAAGTTATGACAATGCCTATGGATCAAAGGTGTGCAAACTTTGCAAAAGCTTGTATGGACTTAAACAAGCCTCAAGACAATGGTATTCAAAGTTATCAACCTTCATCATCCAACATGGTTTCACTCAGTCTAAGGCTGATTACAGTTTATTTGTTAGATGCACCCGAAACTCCTTGTAGCTATTTTAGTTTATGTGGATGATATAATTATAGCTGGTGTTTGTTTGGAAGCCATAAATAGCCTAAGACAGCACTCGATGCACAGTTCAAAATAAAAGACTTGGGAAAACTGAAATACTTTTCGGGTATTGAAGTGACTAGATCAATGAATGGTGTACACATTTACCAAAGAAAGTATACATTGGATATACTGGTAGACTTAGGAACTACTTCCTTATTACTCCATAGGGCAGCGAGGAGCATTCTGTGGAACCAACGTCCACCATATAGGATCAACTCCAGCCAAAGTTCCACTTGATCAAAACATCAAATTATCCAAAGGGGAAGGTGAATTGCTTGCTGATCCATCCATCCATAGACGGCTGATTGGACCCCGGTAATACTTAATTATAACTAGGCCAGATATCTTCTATTCAATCCAACTCTTGAGTCAATATATGGATCAACCAAGAGTACCCCATCTCAATGCAGCACATAAAGTGCTGAGGTATCTTAAAAGAGCCCCAGGACAGGGGTTGTTCTACACTTCTGCTTCTGAACTTCAATTAAATGGATACTCAGACTCTGATTGGGAAAGTTGTCCGGATACTAGGAGGTCAGTCACGGGTTATTGTGTATTTATTGGATCATTTCTAGTATCTTGGAAATCGAAGAAACAGAATGTAGTGTCAAGGTCATCCTCTGAGGCAGAGTATAGAGCCATTGCTAGTGTTTGCTGCGAATTGACTTGGTTAAGATATATATTTAAGGACCTGAAGGTTGAACACACTCAAGCAGCCATTCTTTACTGTGATAATAAATCAGCCATTTACATTGCCACAAATCCCATCTTCCATGATAGGACCAAACATATAGAGATGGATTGCCATCTCATTGAAGACAAGATACAAGCTGGTGAAATTGCTACTGAATATGTTCATACTAGTTCTCAGGTTGCAGATATTTTAACTAAGGCATTGAATTCCACAAGTTTTTATCTTCATATGAGCAAGATGGGAGTAACAAACATCCACTCTCCATCTTGCGGGTGGCTGTTGGAAGATAAAGCACGAGCTGAGGAAAATGAGGAATTAAGGAAATGAGTTGGCAGCCTAGTCATCCATCCAGCTCCATCAGCTAGCACTGCTAATTGTAAATGGAAGATCCTAGAAGACTAAATGTTGAGTGATCCGTTTATAGTGCACATGGAGGCTGTTAGGAAAAGATTCTTTTTGTAACTGATTTCGTCCTTTTATTACTTAAGGTATATTTATATGTATGTCTTGTAAATTTGTAAAGTAATTCAAAGGGATTTAAAGGAGTTCTTCATAACCGTTTTTTACTTCCTTTCGTGTTCTTTATTTCAGAATTTACATTATTTACGGAAATTGCCTTCTAAAACATATAGGCCTTGAAATTGAAAGTGGAATTTTCTTGGTTTATGCATTTGCTATCTTCTTCTTGTTCTTTGGTTAGGATTGCCGATATAGAAATTAGAGAAAAAACAGTAATTTTATTTTGTGGGATTTAGGGAAAAGAAAGAAATTGGCAGTTTGTTCTCAAAAGGATGGGGAAGAAAAGAAAAAACTTGTGCGAATATGTTCATGGAATTTGTTTGATACAATGTTGTAATTGGATTGACGAGACTCATTCTTGCTAACAAAAATTATTACATACAAATTTACAAATATAAAACGAGCCAAGGTTGAGAAGATTGATAATTTGATGCTGACCGCGACGGCTGGTCAGCTTCGGACGTTGATGGGCCTTTCTGTTTTCTAGCTTGAGTGGACCTTATTTTAGGTCATTTGTTGATTTGTGCATTTGTAAATTGAATTGGTGATTTTGTCTCTGTGCAAAATATTACTTGAGGGTTAATTGGTTCTTGGGAAGGAAGTGGGGTAGATTGGAAAATAAAGTTTTAAAAATTTGGAATGGTAGGTGACACACATATAAAAAATTTGAATTAAAAATTTAGAATAATGAAATTGCAAATTTTCTTTTTCATTTTTGGCTTTTTCACCATTTTTAATGACAAATTTGATGGATTTTGACGACACAGATTTTTTTCGTGCAGCGAGTTTCAAATATGGAATTTTCAACCATTTTTAATAGATTAGGAATATATCCTATATGAAAATGTTTCATGAGAATTTTATGCTATTACTCATTTTTATCAAATTTTGCTGTATATGACATTGACTTTTGAAATAAAAAATAAAATAAAATAAATTGTGGCCGACAAAGTTTACATTTGAGATTTTGAGTAGGTTAGATTTACACTTCATCCAAATTGTCGATTTTACCCTCTATGGTTATATAATTCACTTTCATTATAGGACAAAATGGACTAAAAAACAAAATGACAAAATTTTCATTATAGGACAAAAGAGACCCGGGACTTTTGAAAAAAAAATCGATTTTTTTTTTCTTTTTATAAAAAGAGGAGCTGTACCTTGTCTAATCTAAAATTTAGGTAACATATGATACACATTGATAAAAAGATATAGTTTAAAATTTTGTATACTTGTCGCAATTTTGCAACGAAAGGAAAAGACCTTTTATACAAGTAAATATAAATATTCACTCTGAACACAGTTGAAAGTAAAAAATTCTCTCATAAGTAAAAATTACTTATAAATATAGAATCATGTATAAGCCAAAAATTAAATTAACGCGTAAAAAAATTATCTATGATTAAAAAAGTATTTACAAATAAAAATATTGTCATAGTTTTCTATATTTTTTAATACATGATTTATTTATTTTTTTTTATATGGTATAATACATTGTAACCCGCTTAATACAAATCTCTCTAATGCAAATCCCTCCTTGTTCTGCTCTTATAATCTTAACTGTGCCCAAAATTTCACTTACCGACGTTTCTTAGAATTCACTTTAACTGCCCTCATTAATGCATAACATAATCACGCATACATGATTCTATTTCCTTTTATGGTTACTAATACCTCACTGCCTGTGTGCTTTGGTGAATTCTCCTCAATCAATTTTCGTGAGTTTGGCACGACATCTAATTTTTGTTGGGTCTTGTCGTGCTAAACCATCAAATATTAAGTTTGACATGGGCTAAAGTCAAATTTCGACAGTTTGTAATCTTTTTTAATTTCGTATTCAATTGAAATAAAAAATAAAATAAAAACTGTGCACGGAGCAATTATTTTGAAAAAGGAAATTAGGCTCACTATTTTGAAAAAGGAAAAAATTAGAATAACATACTTAAAATTAATTATATGTTTAATAACCATATTAATTATTCTGAAGTGACATGTTGTGTTACTTCTTCCCAGAGACAATTTCTTGTTGGATTCTTGACAACAATGGTCTGATGATAAATTTGGTACAGTGAATTGGGACTCCAAGGAACATCACCCATCCTCCTATAAACCAGTCAAAGGTCATTATTTTTGTTTTCAATTGATGTAGGACAACTAGCTTTGTAGTTTGAAGAAGTGCTGGACAGAAAATTGACGAAAAAAGACTGCGTCAGGGGTAATTTTGTCATTTGTCACGATGGTATCGGAATGTGCTGAAATTTGGCTGGTTGATTGGAATCGCCTCGGAAAAATTGGACTTGAGGCACGAGATCTCGGGATTTTAGCCAAATTCCTTCGTTTAGGCTTCCGAATAATTAATTTCCATATTTCCCATTTTGAATTTTCGCTATTTTTGGAACTTTTTACTATTCTATATTTTTAGGGCTTCTTGTAATGCCTATTTAAAGGCTTTTGAACGTTTTCGGCATAATTATTAATGTCATACAAGTTTCTTTCTTGACGAATTCCAGTTTTCTTATTTTCAAGATTTACGTTGGTAAATCTTTTACTATCGTTCTGCGTCACCAATTCTCTAAGCTTTCAGTCTATTGATCCAGAACTTCAATGGGATCTCAACAACCTAAATCTAGTTAATGCTATACATTTCATTCTAAATATTTAAGGAATTTTTTTAGGGAGTAAATATCCGACGATCAAAAATCAAGGAAAATTAAGGCCTGGATTTTTTTGGCTCCGTCCATCGAAGATTTTCTACAATTCATTTTCTTGGGTAAAATGGGGCCGCTTTCTTTGCTTCAAGATCTTCTACGTTAATCCAGGTGGCCTAGCGATGGAGATTGAACGCCACGGTGCTAACCAATCTGGATTCACTGATCTAATTCCTTCATTTTAATTGGGAGGTGATTCATGGATAAAAGATGGAGATTGTGGTGTCTTCATAAAAATGTTTATGTTAATAATTTATATAAAATTACGGGTAATTATGTAATCCTACTTAGGGTCATTTAAGTAAATAAAAAATAATGATTAAAATTGTGGTGTAACAAGTTTTGTAGTTGTAATATAATTACCTTTTATAGATGAAGTATAAATATTGAAAATTATCTTGCTTGATTGAATGCAAAATTATGATTGTTAATTTTTCTTTTAATTTATTTTCCTTATGGTATAAAGTGTAAAAAATTATGAAGTTTAAGCCATGATTATTAAGTCCATTTTTTGCATTCATTTTCCACTTGTTATGATGAACTCATTATTTATCAATTTTAAATTCAAAATATGTATTTAAAATTTTATCGTGAATGCTTCGAAAAGGTAACGAAAATCTCACCCAACAAGCGAAAAAATATTGTCCATAAATAAAGTCAAAATAAGTAATACCGAAACAGGAATTAAAAGGAAAAATCGCTTCAAAAAAATGAGACGACATGTCACTTTTTGTTCACATACACTTTGAAACTCCAGAAATTTGTTGTCTAATTTAGTTTATGTAAAACGATAAGAATAAACCAGTTATTTTATTGATGAGATTGCATGCAAATAATAAAAATGCATTGTTTCTTGCAAGAACTTAAAGTATCAATGCTACGAATTTTTATAGTAGTTGTTGTCCTTGATGAAAAAGGACACGATACTTTTTAACAGTGTTATATCTTAGCTATTCAAAAAAGTGGTATTTTCGTCCGTAACCAATGAAAACATTAATTTTAACCATAAATGCAAAAAAGAATACAAATGAAATAGTGAGAAACGTTTTGTACATGAAGTGATACAATATGCTAGTTTCTAATTTCATTACATCAATTCATATATAAGACAAATAAAGTGTTATGTCATGTCACTTTCTAGTGTAAAGCAAAGTTTGAAGGCATAAAATTTGGTTCCTATGTACTAATCAACCCTCCATCCAAGTTTTCATCGTGAAACCCCATATTTGGTATCGCTAGTCCCAATGGACTTCGTTTAGATGGTATTTGACCCTGACGTTGCGATGGCAATGGAGGGGCTTTATCAGATTTGGCAGCGGCGGCGACTCTCCTCTCCCCGGCGATGTGAGATTTGCAGTCGCCCGATCTCCCCGGCGATGTGCGATTCTCTCCCCGGCTATGAGCAATTTGCAGTCGCCCGATTTACGCATCACCATTGTCGCCAAGTTTTGTTGATTCTTTGGTGGGGGTGGAGATGGTGGTGGGGTGTGTGTGTGTTGCGGGTGTGCTGTTGGGGGGTTGGCAGTGGCTGGAGGCGGTTTTGTGGATTATTTGGTGGGGATGGTGTAAACGGATCAGGTGTAGATGNGGCTGCTGCCAAACGCCGGCACCGAAGGATTTACACCACCGTCTTTTGATCCCTGTAGCTATGCATTTTTTGTGGATTATTTTTGTGGTTGTGGTGCGGTGTAGATGGAGACAGAGATAGAGGCGATGGAGATGGCGGAGGTTGCGGTTAGGTGGTGATGGTGCTGTGGCGTCGGTGATGGTGCTGTGGCTGTGTTGGAGACATTAGTGATGGTGGTTGTGGAATGTAGTTGGTGGTTGTGCATGCTGTTACTGTGACCAATGCTGTGACCTGGGCCATGTGCTGTGACCTGAGCCATATAATGTGATTGATATTGTGACTATCAATAAAAACCTGAGCCATGCCCAAAGAAATATTCTGTGACCTGTGCTGTGGCCATTTGAAATAAACTTGTGACTATCAATAAGAATTTGAGTCATTTGAAAATAAAATGGGACTATGAACAAAACTGTGACCTGAGCCATGTGCAATATATGTACTGTGACC